>CAUYQV010112196.1:0-23116 GCA_963574575.1 Galagoides demidoff
CTCCAACTCCTGGGCTCAAGCGAGTCTCCTGCCTCAGCCTCCCAAGTAGCTGGGACTACAGGCGCCCGCCACAACGCCCGGCCATTTTTTGGTTGCAGCCATCATTGTTGTTTGGCGGGTCCTGGCTGGGGATTCGAACCCGCCACCTTAGGTGTATGTGGCTGGCGCCTTAGCCACTTGAGCCACAGGCACTGAGCCAGCTATTTCCTTTCTGAAGTATCTCCTCCAGCAACAAGTAAGATGTCTCGAGATGGGAGCTCAATTAGTCATTTGTTGAATTGAAGGAACAAGAATTCTTTGTCTTAAACAAAAGTTTAAAGAATCATTCAAATATTCAATAACATGGAAAATTATTTTGTGGAATATAAGCTCTATAAAATATATATTCCCATGAAAGCAGAGATTTTGTTTTGTTTATGGTTGTATCTCAGTGCTTGCAACAGTCTGTAGAACACTGTAAGAATACTGTAAGAATACAATAAATATTTGCTGAATATTAAATATAAACTCACACTAAAATATATTAATTTCTGGTAAAATCTCCTTTAAGATCTGTTTCTCTGACACGATGAAGTCAGTTCACACACACAACTAGTAACTAGAAACTTCTTACTTCCCTAAAGATCATCCTTGATGAATATTAAGTTATTTCACAATAGGGAAAGTGGCTCTACCTGGGCAGTAGTTAGAGCATTGCACATGGAACAAATAGCTTCTGCATCATCATCTGTTTTCTTTTTCACTTGCAAAAGCTGAGCAGCCTGAATGAGAGGTTCCAGAGTTTCTTTAGCCCCACTGTTCATCAGATTCTTGTCACGTAGCCATTCTTCCAGTTGACTGACATTATACCTGTGCCAAAGGAGAGGGGGAATGAGAGACAGAACGCAAACTTGCTGAATGTTGTCATAAATGTTCTAATTTTGTGTGTGTGGCCTTGTCAGGATTTTCTGTTACTATGACAAGCAGTATTTTTGTTCAATTTTCTTAAATCTCATCAGCTATGCTTAAAAATTTATCATTATAGGGAGTCAGGAGGTTTATATTCATAATTACGTAAGATTCAAGAGATATATTCAAGAGAATATAATTCTCTTAATGAAAGATAGCTATCAAGGCATAATAGCAAAGGTTGTAAGACTTGCTAATGAACAAAATAGAGTACTTAATATTGTTCTGTCCTCACTGGTGAGCTGACCAGATAACACTTCCTGCCCTCTCTTACAATTTCAAGAGATGGGTCCCTTCTGCAGGGTAAGACCTGATCATCCTCCAAGCGCTCTTAATCCTGTAAAACAAACTCTGAACTAGGTAACTGAATAACCAGATCTGCCATGTATTGCCTTATGCTCAAGCTTCTTTAGGAAGGCGCCTGGGAGATGGAAATAGAGGCTTAAGAGAGCCCAGGGACAGAAGGAGAGCAAGGAAAGAGTGGGCCCTTGGGAGAGATAGACTTCCAGCAGGGGGAGAAACAAAGAAACTGCAAAGATGCTGAGGTTTCACAGGTGGCCAACCAAATGACAGTGATTCTCAAACTGAGAGTGAGGTAAGTGAACCCCAATCAGAACTTAGTAATCAGGCAAACAGAAGTCATTATGATACCACAGTGGATGACTTCATATTTATAAGCAAAGCTTATATATAATAAATTCTGCTACCTGAGTGGAGAGCATTATCTTCTTAAAGTTAACTATGACGAGACGTGGGTGAGAATGCAAAACCTGAAAAGAACACTAAGGTTTCCAGAGATTAACTAAAGACTTTAGTAGGAAGAAATCCTTTCCCCCAGTGTAGGGACATGAAAAAGTGTTTGGGCTTTCTCTCCATGGCCTTGGATGTGGGACAAGATGAAGCTGTCTAGGCCTTCTTCCCATGGGAACGTGCCATGTATTCCTAGAGGGCCATCAGTGCACAGTGAAGTCATGCACATCTAACTACTGCTTGGCATGTTGCCACTGTTGTTCCCCAGGTACAAAGGTGCACAGGACCTTTCCCTTGCTCGGACTGCAGACTGTGGATCACAGATGGTGATGTGTAACTTAGCTGGCTGTGAATCTCACACGTAACTTAGCTCACCAGCTGCCCCTAAGCTGAATAAAGCATGTTACACCTGCCTTCCATGTCTGAGTTTCCCTCTGGTCTGGCTGAATTAGAACATTACCCCAGTCTTAGCAAATATTCCAGTTGTTCTAAAATATTTGCCAAAAAAAAATCAATTCTAATATAATAGTGAGGTCTTGGTGAGGATAGTTGGGCATGACATGTAATGTAGCTTTCCTTAAAATACAGAGGGGGCATATTTCAAGTATGTAAGTAAGTAAAAGATCTATTAGACTCGCTCTTGTTGCCATAGGTACAAAAATATTTTGCCAAAACATATTTCTAAGAGCTCTCAAACATTAGAAATATTCATAATAATTTTACATTTTCTTATTGTGTAATTAAAATACACATACAAAGAGAGGGACAGCTATCTCATCTTTGTGTATTCTTGCATCATTTCTTCACTCTCTCAAACAAGTTAGTTGCACAGTGGAGCAGGACTTCATATCAAGCAAATCAAGCAATGTGGAGACCCTGTTGGCAAGGCACAGACAGGCCACAGTAATGATGGAGATCTGGAGAAATCCAGCCAAGGAAGAGAGTGGCTCCGTGCCAGCTCCTCCCTTGCTGCTTGGCCGCATGGCACCAGACATCAGGGCACCAACTGCAAACAACTCATCAGCTGTCCACAACCCAGCAGGCCAGCTGGGCAGTGAAAAGCAGCTGTCACAGATGTTGGCATTTGCTCACCTGATCTGCATGCCTTTACTCCAGGAGCACATGTCCTTCCGCAGGAGGAGGTTGTTCAGGGTGATAGCCCCCACGATGTAGAACATCTGCTTGACCACCTGCTTGATCAGTTCTGGGTCCATGCCGTGCTGACACATGACTGAGTGGAAGGAATTGAGCTGCCGGAGAATGGAGTCCAGCGTGTAGGTGCCCTCGTCAGCAATACTGGAGGTTCGCTTTCTTAGCCCCGTGGGCTTCACCCCGGACACGCCCTGAATTGTTTCATGTTCCAGCATGCCTGAGACTGCAGAAGTATTCCAATTGTTAGAGAAGATTTGGGAGAAAACCTGTTTCATGTGCACACATACCATGTACATTAAACTTAGGAAAAGGATCTGAGTATCGAAATGGAAGCAAAAGGAACTTCATCAAAAGAAGGGCTTCTGGATTTTAAACTTTAATGAAGGAATAATTCTTCTTCTTCTACTTCTATTTTTTTTTGGAGATAGAATATTGCTCTGTTGCCCACTCTAGAGTGCCTTATTGTCCTAGTTTGCAACAACCTCAAATTCCCAGAGAGCCTCAGGCCTCAACCTTCTGGCTCAGGCCTCAACCTTCTGGGTAGCTGGGACTACAGGCACCCACCACCACACTCAGCTAATTTTTCCTTTTTTAAAGACAGAGCCTCACGCTGTCGCCCTGGGTAGAGTGCCGTGGCATCATAGCTCTAAGCAACCTCCAACTCCTGGGCTCAAGTGATTCTCTTGCCTCTGCCTCCCAAGTAGCTGGGACTACAGGCTCCTGCCACAATGTCCGGCTGTTTTTTGGTTGCAGCTGTCATTGTTGTTTGGCAGGTCCGGGCTGGATTCGAACCCATCAGCTTAGGTATATGTGGCTGGTGCCTTAGCTGCTTGAGCCATAGGCGCTAAGCCAATTTTTCCATTTTTTATAGAGACAGGGTCTCAATCTTGCTCAGGCTGGTCTTGAACTCCTGACTTCAAGTGACCCTCCTGCCTCTGACTCCCAGAAAGCTAGGATCTTAGGTGTGAACACTGCACCCGGCCAAAATAATTCTTAAGTGCAAAAATTTTCCATGAGATTAAGTCATCCTAATGGCATACTTTTAAAAATAAGAAGCAGTATCCTTGTGATAGCAAAAGTGTGTGGTATCTTGGTGGGTTTTTGAGAGAGGTAGGTAATGGTTAGGGTTAAGTATTTCCATGATATGTGAGCTCCAGAGGCAAAATAGTAAGAAAGGCAGGACACTGACAAGAATCTGGATGACGACTTGGGAGAGGGCAGTGGTATGGTGTTGGAGAGCTGGGCCTTTCCTTAACCCACAACAGCAGTGAGGTCCGGCTACCCTCAGTCTCCAGGACTTGCTGTTCTTATCTGTGCTGCTGCTGCTCCCCCTGCTGTGCTCTCTTGGCGTTTGGCTTATGCCTCCCTAGAGTGTTTTTGAGATGACTACTCCCCAACTGGGAGCCCCTTGAGAGCAAAAGCTATGTCCTTGTGCTAAACACAGCTTCCCCAGAACCTCATATTGACTCAAAATGGTTGTTGTTTTTGCTGTCAAATGACTAGGAGATGCAATCCCCATCAAATTACCAAAGTCACACTTCAGAATTCCAGAAAAAATAATTCCACACTTTGTTTGGAACCAGAAAAGAGGCTGAATAGCCAATGCAATCTTAAACAAAAGAACAAATCTGGAGGCTTTATATTACCAGACTTCAAACCATACTACAAGGCTATAGTAACAAAGCACGGCATTGGTACAAAAAAGAGACATAGACCAATGGGAGAGACTAGAGAAGCCAGATATAAAATCATCTACCTACAACCAACTAATCTTTGACAAAGCAGACAGCAATGTATCCTGGGGAAAAGAAGCCCTATTCAACAAAGGCTGCTGGGAAAATTGGCTAGCTACATGCAAAAGAATGAAACACAACCCCTACCTTTCACCAGTCACAAAAATTAATTCAAGATAAATAAAAGACTTAGATCTAAGGTATGAAACCATAAGAATATTAGAGGAAAATGTAGGAAATACTCTTCTAGATCAGCCTAGACAAAGAATTTATGAAAAAGACCCCAATGACAATCATAGTAACAAGAAAAATTAATAAATGGGATTTGAGGCTTAATGCCTGTAGTTCAAGCAGTCAGGGAGACAGTCACATACAATGGAGCTGGCAGATTAGAATCCAGCCCAGGCCTGCCAAACAACGACAACTACAATAAAAAGAAAAAAATTCCCAGGCATTGTGGCAGGTGTCTGTAGTCCCAGCTACTTGGGAGGCTGAGGCAAAAGAATCACTTAAGCCCAAGAGTTTGAGGTTGCTGTAAGCTGTGATGCCACAGCACTCTATCCAGGGTGATAGCTTGAGACTCTGTCTCAAAATAAATAAATAAATAAATAAATAAATAAATGGAATTTGATTAAACTCAAAAAGCTTCTGCACAGCTAGGGGGAACAACAAACAGACAACCTACAGAATGAAAGAAAATATTCATAAGTTACACATTTGATAAAGGGCTAACAGTCAAAATTGGCAAAGAACTCAAGCAATTTCAGCCAGAAAAACAAACAAACAAACTTATTAAAAAGTGAACAAGAGACCTGAACAGCAGCTTCTCAAAAGAAGAAAGACAAATAGGTGATAAACATATGAAAAAATGCTCAAAGCCACTAATCATCAGGGAAATGCAAATTACCTTACCCCAGTTAGAATGGCTTTTATTAAAAAGTCCAAAAACAAGAGATGCAGACATGGATGCAGAAAGGAACGCTCATACACTGTTGGTGGGACAGCAAATTAGTATAGCCTATGGAAAACTGTATGGAGATTCCTCAAAGAACTTAAAATAGACTTACCATTTAATCCAGTAAAACCAACTACTAGGTATTCGCCCAAAAGAAAAGATGACTTTTCATCAAAAAGATATCTGCACTGGAGTATTTATTGTAGCACAATTTACAATTGCAAAGATGTGGAATCAGCCCAAGTATCCACCAGTTCATTAGTGGATTAATAAAATGTGGCATATGTATACAATGGAGTACTACTCAGGCATAAAAAGATGAATTAATACCTTTTGCAACAATTTGGGTAGAATTAGAGACCATTCTCCTAAGTGAAGTATCTCAAGAATGGAAAAGCAAACCCCACATGTACTCACTATTAAATTGGAACTAACCGATGAGCACACATATGCATAGTGGGGAGTAAAACTCAGTGGAAAGCAACTAGGGGGAAGGAGGAGGGAACGGGATAAAAATCAACCTAGTGGGTACTATGAACATTATTTGGACAACAGGCACACCTATAGCCAGGACTCAGCTATTACAAAAATGATCCATGTAACTTAAAACATTTGTACCTCCTTTATATTTTGAAATAAAAAATATTATAACATTTCTAGGCCAGGTGTGGTACCTCATGTGTGTAATCCCAGCATTCTGGGAGACCAAGGTGGGTGGATTATTTGAGCTCAGGAGTTCAAGACCAGCCTGAGAAAGAGTGAAACCCCATCTCTACTAAAAATGAAAAACTGAGGAAACAGGATTGCTTGAGCTCAAGAGTTTGAGGTTGCTGTGAGCTATGACACCACAGCACTCAACCAAGGGTGACAAAGTGAGACTCTGACTCAAAAAAATATATATAACATATCAGGGTGTAGAGAATGAGAGCACACACAGAGAGATACTTGAAATCACACATAGTGCATGTAGCTGAATATCCTCAGCTGCTTAGCCAATCAGAAACTACTATTTTATTACTTAATTTTATTTTATTATGTTTTTGAGACACAGTCTGGTTCTATAGCCTTAGGTAGATGCAATGGAGTCATAATAGCTCACTGCAACCTCAAACTCCTGGGTTCAAGGATCCTCCTGCCTCAGCGTCTTGAACAGCTGGGACTGTAGGCACATACCATGGTGTCCACCTAATTTTTCCATTTTTAGCTGAAAGGGGGCCTCGTTCTTGCTCAGACTGGCCTCAAACTCCTGATCTCAAGTGATCCTCCCACCTCAGCCTCCTAGAGTACTAGAATTATAGTCATGAGCCACTGTGCCTGGCCAGAAACTACTATTTCAAACCAAATTGCCTTTAACAATTCCACAGGGGCCATGAGATGTACAGCTCACCATGGACCTGTCTTTGTTGCCACACTACCTCCCAGGCCATCTCACTGCAGCTTGTTAAAGTGCAAAGCCTCTCAAGCCTCCTTGGTTTTAGCTGGGCCCATAGGAAGCCCTGTATAGGAGCGTCTTAGTGTGAAGTTCAAAGTGTTTTTGAAAACTATTCAAGGTATGATGTCTACTGCTGGGTATCAAGCATAACCCAATCTTAAGAGAGAGGGAGAGAGCCAGTTATTGGTGTTACAGTTGTGTCAAAGCAGTGGTTCTGATGCATCCTTTAGCTATGGCTGGGTTTCTGGAACTCCTCAGCTAATTTTAAGCCTATCTTAATAGTTTATGAATACATGCACATGAATTGATGTATTTATATAAGTATATGCCCCCAACATGTGCCACTGGTAGTTATTATTGATGGGCACCTAACACAGGCAGGCTGCCATGCTCAGCAGTGCCTGGCCTTACCGATCATGGGCTGAAGGATGTTCTCTAACACCCGCACAAGCTGCTGGTAGATCTGAATAGCCAAGTCACTCAGCACCTGCCGATACTCAGCCAGGTCAAAATTGGTGAGGCAGTGTTCATTCTGGCGAGACGTGTTGTGCTTCATAAAGCCCTGGAGTCAGAATGCAAAGTTAACGACACACAGAGCAAAGTGTCTCTTCTGTCTGTTTAACTGCCTCCTGTTTGATCAGCACCTTCATGCTCTTTGTCCTCTTTCCATGGAGTTTCATCCACCCCACACGCAAATGCCAGGACAGTCACTCTCCAGGGCTGCTGTGTATTTGCTTGCTTCCCTCATATCTCCCTCAGCCCCCCTTCTTACGAACCTTTGAATAATAAATAGCTAAACCTGGCAATCTAGCATGTATCTTCCCAACAGCAATGTCAATGAAACAAGTTGGGAGAACTTAACTGAAAGAAGTGAATGAATGGGGCAGCGCCTATGGCTCAAAGGAGTAGGGCACCAGACCCACATGCCGGAGGTGGCGAGTCCAAACCCAGTCCCGGCCAAAAACAAAAAAGTAAATGAATGTTTCACTTATGAAACAGCATGTCTACTGCCAAACTTTAAATTATCTAAGGTACTTGTCTCAAATTCAATTCATTAAATGCAATGAATTTGGGGTATAATACTTTGGGTATAATACTATTCTTAAGTATTATACCCAAAGGGCATATAATATCTTCTTGAGATAGACCAATTTTTACAGAGACTGCCTCCCTACAACCTAATTAATGACACAGTCCATAAGTGGGGACTGACAGGACATGGTAAATGACTGCTCTGCAGGATTCTGGTCTGACAGTCCCACCTTCTCAAGGACTATGTCTTGGTCATCTTTGTGTTTTCCATCATTTTCTGGGACAATCCTCTGCATCTGGGTGCTCAGAAAGCACTATTGATCAGCTTCTTTGCTGTCCTCCTGGAAAAGGCTAGAGAAGTATGGAAGGCAGAGGGGTAGGGCCACAGGTGCTCAGAGGCAGGCAGACCAGTACCCCAGCTGTGCTCCTTCCGGCTGAGAGGACGCGAGCAAACTGATGAGCCTCACTGAGCTTCAGTTTGTCATCTGTAAAACTGGGCTATAATTCCTACTTCATAGGGATGTTGTAAGAATTAAATAATATAACATTATTTATAGTATGTGCTATCTGGCACATACTCAGCAGTCCTTACTGAATAGTAATTATTAATATTTCATGTAGTTTTGAAATACATTAACATTTATCAAGCAACTGATGAACATATCCATATAAATAAAAGCAATACAGATTTTTGGAAAAATCAAAAGAAACATGATCTTTACTCATATCTTATCCTTGATCACCTTTAATGTACAGTGGCAGGCCCAAATTGATACACTTCTTTATTGGCATATGTTAGTTCAATATTTTGATACTGGTTCTTAGAAAGCTCGCTTTGACATATTGATAAAAAGTTTCATTTCTGGTAACCATTCATTGACTGATGCTTGCTTTATTTTTCTGTGCTTTCTCATAATATAAACTCTTACAGGGAAGAAACTATGTCATTCTCCAATTTACTGTTTCATAGATAATGAACATCAAATAATGAACTTCAAGCCACCTCTGAATCTGGGTTTCTAAATCGACAAAAGGTTAAACATTTGTGCTTTTAAAATTTTCCTTAAAAAAGCCAGAGAAAGTATAGCATGCTGGTTTTATAAGGAAGGTTTTCTCACCTCTTCTCCACTGTACTGCTTCAAACAGTGCAAAAATCGGCATGTGTTAGAGAGCCAGAAGGAGACGGTTTCAAAATCGTCACCTCTTTTCTGAAAGAGAGAACAAGTCTAAATTTACCTTTTCCTTAAGGAAATAACAACCCGGAAAAAATGAACAGATACCAAAAGATCCATTTCTTGGAAAAATGTACCCACTAGTGGGTACCCACTACTAAACTGCTAATCATTCAACATTCATGGGCACCAAGAAGGTGACCGAGAAAGAGGGGACAGGTAAACTCACATCTAATTGGTACAATGCATACTCTCCGGGTGATGGGTACATCTATAAGTTTGACTCAAACTGTAAAAAAGCAATTCATGGAACTGAAACTTTTGGACCCCTGTAATATTCTGAAATTTTAAAAAGGCGCATTTCTTTCAGTTATCATTATAAACAATTATAAAAATAAATCACATTGCAGTTGTAAAGTCTTATATTACTGCTAACAGAATTTTAGCCACTGGGTTTACTGGTTGGTCATTACCTTGCTTGGTATCCATTTTCTTATACCATTAGAAAACTAAGTTGATGTTAACTTAGACGTCCCTTTAAACAGAAAAATATTCACCAAGCCACAGCTGATCCAAACTCACTTCCCTTTGGGTTAATGAAGGGAATCAGAAAGAACTAAAAGCACAAAAGGGAATAACTAATTTTGCAGTTTTTTTTTTTTTTTTTTTTGGCTGGGGCTGGGTTTGAACCTACCACCTCCAGTATATGGGGCCAGTGCCCTACTCCTTTGAGCCACAGGCACCACCTGGGAATAACTAATTTTGTAATAAAGAATATGAGAAAGAGTTTGAAGCACTTCACACAGATTAGATTAAGTGTTGTGAATGAGCAGTGACTCAGATGGGATGGAAGGAGCCCTACACTAAGCAGTACCTCAGGGGGAATCTGGTTGGCTCTGTACCAGGCCTGGGCCACAGTGGCAAGGAGAAGAGAGAGAACGATTGTACCTGAAAAAGACTCCGGGGCTTGGAACGTTTTTTTCCCAGGGGCTGAATGGTAGACATATTGGGTAAGATTATGAATTTGTAAACTAAACCATTTGGATGAACTAATCCCAGTTTGGATATGGGAAGTCACAAATACATCAATGTTTGCCTATACATTCTCATAAGAAAACCTTGCCTAAAGGTTTACTTATCTAAAATAGTTTACCTGGAATAGGTGCCTAGCATTAAATTACCTCAGAAGCTCCTTTTTTTTTTTTTTTTTGCCTGGTAGCATATATTCCAATAACTCCACTACTATGTCACAAAATAACCTGACTTTTTAGAAGCAGTATGAGAACAACTGCCTTTGGCTACTTTAAAGTCCTACTAGGAGCAGGATAAATCATAAGGAAAGATAGATTTCTCATAAGATCATTTTTTCTTATGAAATACTGAATAAAATTTAACTCTTCAAGCAAGTACAAAATAAAGTAAACTAAAGTCCTTAAATTTTGGAGAATATTTTCCTAAAAAAACTTCAGGAAAAAAATCCTGGCTGGGTACAGTGGCTCACGCCTGTAATGCCAGCACTCTGGGAGACCAAGGCAAGAAGATCAGTTGAAGTCAAGAGTTCAAGACCAGTCTGAACAAGAGCGACACCCTGTCTCTATAAAAAAAAAAAAAGAAAAATTAGCCAAGTATTGTAGTGCACACCTATAGTCCCAGAGACGGGAGGCTGAGACAGCAGGATCAACTGAGACCAGGAGTTTGAGGTTGCAGTGAACTGTGACAAGAGTGCTATACTTTAGCCTGGCTGACAGAACCAGACTCTCATCTCAAAAACAGAAACATCAAACAAGCTCCCACTACCCCACCACACCCCCCCCCCAAAAAAAAAAACAAGCCCTAGAGGCTATTAACCCTAACTTAGTCTTTTTAGCTGAGACAGAATAACCAAGTTTAGGTCTTGAACTACCCTTAGGTAAATATCTGAAAGACTTAGCTATAAAGTCTTCCAGATTTAGGAAGATGGCCAGGAAGTAAATAAAATTTTATGATATTCTCAAACGCAGAAAATCATCCTATGGATTAAGTACAGATTTGAGTACAAATAGCTTTACCCTTTCTAAAAATCTGTATTATAACTGTTCCTAACAGAGGCTCCAGGCAGATCTGACAAAGACAGATTGGAAGACAAGGCAAGCTACAGGCTGGCCTGTGGCAGCAGATCACAAAATCACTTATCTAGACTGTTTCTGCCAAAGTCGAGACAAGTCAAAATGCAGAGATCTTCAGAATAGCCTCAGCCAGACCCTTGTAATTGCATCTGTACTAAAGAGTTACCAGTAAGTTGATTAAAACCTCAGGAGAAGACTTCATTCCAGAAATAATTCAGCATTTGTTCTCACTACCGCATTTCCTTGAAAATAAGACACAGTCTCATATATATTTTTTCTCAAGAAGATACACAGGCTTATTTTCAGGGGATGTCTTCCTCTCTGAGAAATGCATGGCGTGGCTCTGCAGATCCGCTGCAAAGCCACGCCCATCACTAGCTCTTATTATGGGGTAGGGCTTATATTTAACAAATGCATAGAAATCCTGCTAGGGCTTATTTTTGAGGTAGGTCTTATTTTGGGGGAAACATGGTAGTAACCTCTGCCTTTGCTAAGACATCTTTAAACAAATTAACTCTATAATTTCTTTCAGTATGAACACTAAGGGGGCCTTGTGTTTTCATGAAAATGAGATATTCTATATTAGTTCAAATTAAAGGACATTTACTTTGTTGAAAAGTAGCCCACTGAGCTACGGGCTCTGCCTACTTTCAGTTTTTGATTTTTTTTTTTAGAAAAAAATCTTCTATAGGCTTGGTGCCTGCAGCTCAAGTGGCTAAGGTGCCAGCCACATACACCAGAGCTGGCGGGTTCAAACCTAGCCCTGACCTGCCAGACAATAATGACAACTACAACCAAAAAATAGCCGGGCGTTATGGCAGGCACCTATAGTCCCAGCTACTTGGGAGGATGAGGCACGAGTTTGAAGTTGCTGTGAGCTGTGACGCCACAGCTCTGTACCAAGGGCCACATAAGTGAGACTCTGTCTCAAAAAAAAAAAAAAAAAAGAAAGAAAGAAAAAATCATCTATGAACTAAAAACTGCATGGATTCTCTACATATCTTTGGCTAGTTATGCTGCTTTACAGCCCACAGCAAAAAACTAGTTGCTAAAATCAAAACAGGAATGCAAAACAAATGTATATTAATTTTAAATAGTATTAAAGTGCTATATTCTAGATCACATTCCTTTTCAATTTTTAAACAATTTGGTATAATAGTTAAATGATAAATATCTTCTTGTAATTAAGATGAGAGGGAGAGAACTTCATGACTTTTTTTAGTCTTTGAAGTAGCTGACTTAAAAAGTAGCAAAATTCATAATCTAAGTGTACTATAGCATCAATACACTGAAAATAAACTGAGTTTTTATTTTGTTTTATGAGTTTTGTTTGAAAGACGTTTATCAATTTTTAAATGTTAAAGTATCAGAAACTCCATGTCTTAGAAACCTGGAGAATGTAACTACATAGAATATCTGCACAGTAGGGACTGACTGAGAACCGGTATTCATCAAAAGTTCACAGCCAAAGGTTGGGAGGGGGAATGTGGAGTTAGTCTAATGTGCTGGGTACAGTTTCAGTTGGGGAGGATAAAAAGTTCTGGAGATGGATGATGGTAATGGGTTTACAATAATGTAAATATATTTAATGCCATAACAATACACTTAAAATGGTTTAAATGGTATTTTTATTATGTATGTTTTACCACAATTAAAAAAAAATTACAAAAGATGTCTTAGATTTTCCAGAGTCCATTGGGTAAGTTAACTATCCACTTAACTTCATGCTAAATGTCCCATTAAGCTCCATAATCAAAAGCAAAGCTCACAGCTGTAATCCCAGCACACTGGGAGGCCAAGGCAGGTGGATTGCTTGAGCTCAGGCGTTGGAGACCAGCCTGAGCAAGAGTGAGACCCTGTCTCTACCGAAAATAGAAAAAAAACTAGGTGGGTGTTGTGTTGTGATAGGCACCTGTAGTCCCAGCTAATCAGGAGGCTGAAGCAAGAGAATTCTTGAGCCCAGACTGGAGTTAGAGGTTGCTATGAGCTATATTCACATGACATTCTAGCCTGGGGCAACGGAGGGCTGGGGCCAAAAAAAAAAAAAAAATCAGAAAGCAAAGTACCTAGGGCACGTTATCTTAGCTCCCCACAGAAACACTTGAGTTAAGACAAGTATGAAGTTCATTGTTTCTGAAGGGAGTCATGAGGAGGATTATGCAAGTGACTCAGTGATCACTGAGTTATCTGGGGCTTTCTGCTTGGTTATATAATTTTGCTGTCTTTTCCAAGTCTTTCCTCTCTGATTAGCATCTGCGTGTGTCGCTTCTCACATGGAACCAGGCATTTTAAGTAACAGGGAAAATTATGGGGTGAGTTGGAGAACAAGGGGAAGAAAAGTTGGAAGAAAAATGTTACTGTTTTATCAGACATCTTTTTATGTGAATGAGTTCGCGTGTTACTGAGCTTACTTAACATCTATTTTAACTTTGCATCGTGTTCCCTGTTTATATGGATTCCACTAAATATTGTTAATGTGGTTCCAAGTAAACTTCAAAGCAAACTGTTTCTGCCCATGAAGTAACTTAATTTACTACACAATTAAATCCAATTATAACAAGTTAATTTTGATTCCTGTTCAACCTGAGCCGTGTTTTGAAAAAAAAAAAATAACACACCCATAGACATGATCAAGGAAGAATGTCTCCTCCAGTGGAAGTTTTCACTTACAGCTGCAAAGTGTTCATAACAAGTAATTTTTAAAAAAATAAAGTAAGATAAAAAAAATAAAAAATTGCAAGCAACTTAGCTAACATCTAAGGAAGGAAAAGCACCTCCGTGCAGATTCTATCATCTTAACATTTATTATGAGAATTTTCTTAAACATGACTCACCTTCAATACTTTTTTGATGCTGTTAATTGTTGATGTAAGTAATGATCTTACTTTCTGATCATCATTCAGGTAGTCAGCATGTCGAACACACATAAACAGAATATATGCTGGTAATCCTGGAATCAAATTGACTGCTACACCACGTGGCTTCAGTTCTGAGAAAAGGAAAAATCATCTTACATAACACTGAAAATCTTCAAGAGGTATGCTTTGTGAGATATAAAAGCACAGTTGTCATGTACGAGTTCAATCGTTCAAGGTAAGTTGGTCATAGAAACAAGATATTTTAATAGCTCATTAAGTAGAGAAATTGAGTGTGGGGACATGTCTGTATAATGACAACTCCCCAATTGGAATCTACTGCCCTGACTTTTCCCTGGAACTCCGGTCTCATGTATCAGCTGCCTTCTTGACATCTCTCTCAGGCATGTCAAATTGAGTCTCTCCCAAACCAAGCTTTTGCTGCCCTATGGAGCCTGCTCTTTGAGATGTTTTCTCCATCTCAGTAATTAGCAGCTCTAGTCTTCTAGTCTCTTATGCTGGAAACATCATCTTCTTTGACTCCTTTCTTTTTCTCATACCACAGGTCCAATCCATCACCAAATCCCCTTGGCTGCCTATAAAAATCCAGTATCATCTCCTGGATTGCTGCAACAGCATCCTAACTGGTCTCCCTGAGTCATCCTTTGCTCCCCAGCAGTGTATTTTCCACACAAGCACCAGGGATTCTTTAAGAAAAGGTATGTCACATCATGTCATTCTTATTCTGAGAATCCTATAAGTAGGCTTCTTTCATTTATTTATGAAATCTGAAATCCTTACCACAGTCCATGGGATCTACCCTGCTCCCCTTCCTCAGCCCCAGCTCACTCTGCTCCAAATGGGCCTCCTTGCTGTTGGTTCCAAGTGCCAGGTATGCGCTCACCTGAGGGCCTATGTATGTACTAGTTTTCTGCCTCATGCGTTCTTTCCTCAGATATCAGCATGATGTCCAAAGACCACCTCATCAAATCCTGGCAATTTTATATAAACTAGTACACCTGCCTTCACTCTTTATTCTTTTTACTCCATTATGTATTATTTTATTTTCTCTCTTTCCCCCCTTGAATGTAAGCTCTACGACAATGGGTACTTTGCTTTGTACATTACCAGTACCTACAAAATGTTTGGCATATAGTAGGATTCAGTAAATACTTGAATCAATGAATTTTTATACCTAAAAACCAGTGGCTCCTTAACATTTTTGCAAAATGCAGATCATGTGGAAACTTGAGCACCTCTGCACCTACATAGAGTACCAAGTTTAATGCTAGGAACATTATTAAATCAGTGCAACTGCCAATCACAGTGCTGTCACTCTGGTTCCTAGGGGAAGGAATGCTATGCTAAGGCTCAAAGGAGAAGGTTTTAGGTTTCGGATTCACAACTTACAGTATGTGCGCTCTCTAGTCATTTACCACCCCCCACCCCAAAGTCTTCTTGCAGAGCCAGTGGGCTCCCGTCCAATCTGAAAAGGTGCATCCTGCTCTGACATGTTTCTTCCACTCCCATTTCATGTGTTCTGTCCTTTCTTTCCTTTGCTAGGATCCTTTCCTTAATTCTTTTGTTTCTTCCCTATTATTGAATGGTTGCCCTCAACATACTTAGTTGCGAACCTTTCCAGGGAAGTAAGGAAAAACAGAAATTCAGGAACCTAAATGGCTTAGAGCAGTAGTGTTTAATTGTGGCTATACTTGAGAACCCCAGAGGTTTTATAAGAAGTACTAGACACTGCCAAGCTCTTCTCCCCAGAAATTTTTATTTAGTTGGTCTAGTGTGTGCATGTGCTTGTGTGTGTGTATGGGAGAAGATGTGGATATCAGTACTTTTCAAAAGCTTCCCGAGTGGTTCCAATGTGCAACCAGGGCCAAGAAGGCCTGGCCTCAAGGGCTCCTTACAGGTGGGTCCTAGGCAGTCTGACAGAGAATGCAAGGCATAGTCAGGGCATGTAAGTAGCACCATGATATACAGTATGTTAGGATGACCAAAGAAACTTTGATGTTGAATGTTTCAAAAATTAATGACTCATTTTTCCAACTATTGACACATGTACCAGAAAGACCTTTCAACCCATGCACAAAATACTTGCCCAGAATCAGGTTCTTAACAAGTTTTTGCTCATCTTCCTTTTTGTATTCCAGCATTCCTTGGAAGTCCTTTTCTTTCCTGGGAATGTTGACTGGACGTATAGGTTCATCAATGATCTGTCCTGGGGATATGTTCTCCATCTGGCCCACTTCATGAAAGGCAAAAAAGGAGAAGAAAATGTTTTCCAGATAGAAAAGATGAGAGGGTTCCATGTTCATATAATTTTGAACAAACTCTGTAATAACAGAAACTTGCCATATTCACCACTTAACTGTCCCCTCTTAAAATATTTTTTCTGCTAAAATTGAGTGGCTAGATGCCAAAATTATGTAATGTTATTCTGGTTTTTTGTTTTTTTTTTTGAGACAGAGTCTCACTAAGTTGCCCTCGGTAGAGTGCTGTGATGTCACAGCTCACAGCGACCTCTAACTGTTGGGCTTAAGCGATTCTCTTGCCTCAGCCTCCCAAGTAGCTGGAACTACAGAGGCCAACAACACCCAGCTGTTTTTTTTTTTTTTTCTTTGTAGTTGTCGTTGTTTGGCAGGCCCCAGGGCTGGGTCTGAACTCCCCAGCCCCGGTGCAAGCGGCCAGCGTCCAAGCCACTGAACTACAGGCGCCAAGCTAGTAATGTTATTCTGAAAATCACTAAGGCCTTACTACTATTAACATCAAATAATTTTACCTGATTCAGAAACTTTAGGGTTTTTTTTAATAATAAGGTTTATTTTATAATAAGATTAAATGTCCCCCAAAGTAAGTGGTTTAACATATCTGCTAACTAATGACACCAATCAACAAAGGTTCAATTTATTTAGATTTTTCCTCCTCGGAGGAGGAAAACCATTATTCTACAAAGGGGCAGCAAGAATATAAAAGATGCTTTTTCCTTTAGCTCTATGAATCTAGTCATTCAAAGCAAAAGAACGTTTACTTTACATGTATCATTACAATCAGTTCAGAGCATATTAAGGTACCTGGTAGAATAGTGTTTCTTCACACCAACTGATATGATTTCTCACAAAGGCTTCATAAAGCAAGAAGCTAGCTTTCTCCTGCCACTCCTTATTCTCAGGGAAATTATGAGCAGATATTAACACCTCTCATATGATTCCTTATATGTTAATTGCTTTTTGTTTCTTGTTAATAAAATACAAAAATTTTACCATTAAGTTGTGATCATTAAAATTCAACCACCACTGGTTAACATCACTTTCAGATGTTAAAAACGGTCATTACCAGCAGCAGTTAGAGAATTATGCTAAAGGTAAAAAAAAAAAAAAAAAAAGCCTCTAATATCATTTTAAAATTGAGAACCGAATGGGAAACACTTTAAGGGAAGGAAAGAGAACATAGGAATTATTACAGGTGACTGTGGAGACAGACACTAGCAAGCCGGTTTCTCCTCTTCTTATCCATAGAAAGGGGGAGCAGTTAAGAAATCTATTTAAGTGCAGATTAAGTTTGAGTTCTGAGCCTACTGTCAAACCAAATGCAGATTAGAAGGGAAAACATTAGGAGGTTTAATGCTGCAGACTCCACGAAGTATCAGTAGTGCTTCTAGTGTCACTCTGGACAATTTCCTGGGTTAGTTCTGAGAAGCCAGTCCACAGGAAGAAGTTATCACAGAAAACGTCAATACCTGCAGAGGCTCTTGTTTTTGTGGCATGGAGCCTGGTGACACATCGATCCAACTCATGCGGCAGCGTCACACGCTGGGACTATCAGAACTGAAAATTTGGTTTAGGCAAAGTCACCACCATCCAGCAACACTATGATGTCTAAAGGGTGGTCAGAATGCAATTGGACAGATACCATAGAAAGTGTTTCATATGCACAACTGTGATCTGACCACTGCAGGACTGATTATAAAATGTATTCCTCTATCCGGAGAGGAGGACGCTCAAATTCCATAGTCTTATACAATACCACGAGGACCTCTAAAGCAGCACACAGCGGTCTCCACAGCTTGTAAATCTAGTGCTGTGTGTAAAAACAAAATAATAAATTCCCGTGACCTATGTTACTAGTAACTTTAAGCCACGGAGATAATTCAAAAAACGTGGACTGAAAGGAAACAAGTTCAAGATATTGGGTTTATTGATAAATGCACATATTTGGACTCCATGTAACCCAAAGAAGATATTTTAAACCTATCGATTTGATCAAATCTAAGATGCCATTGATTATGAGAGATACCATTTTATATAACACTAAAATAGATAAAATAGTGCCAATTAAACTATAGCCCATCAACGACTGTAAGATATACCCCAATTTGAGAGATGTTAGCATGTGAAACATTAAGCACCTCAGAATCGATAAAATATGGTGAATATTTTTACTAAGAGTTTATGTTTTTAAAAAAAGCTTCTAGGCCAGGCACCATGGCTCACGCTTGTAATCCTAGTACTCTGGGAGGCCGAGGTGGATGGATTGCCTGAGCTCACAGGTTTAAGACCTTCCTGAGCCAGAGCAAAGATAGCTGGGTGTTGTGGTGGGCACCTACAGTACCAGCTACTAGGGAGACTGGAGGCAAGAGAATCACTTGAGCCCAAGAGTTTGATGTTGCTGTGAGCTATGACGCTAAGTACTCTACCAACGGTGACAAAGTGAGGCTCTGTCTCCAAATAAATAAATAAATAAAAGAAAAAATAAAAGAAAGCTTCTCTTTCCTTTTGCAAAATCTCTAATCAGGATATCTTTGGTTCTTTATAAAAACATCCAGACAAAATCTGCCATACTCTTATTAAAACTTCTTTCTGCATTTGCATTCTCCATAGGGACTTCATCTTTACAAAGGCTCACAAATGAAATAATGTCAGCTCAACACAACCTTGATTTATTTAGCAATATTATCTACTAATTAAAATAAAATGTCAACCTTTATGTAGCATCAGGAAACTACAGTGTTTGCAAGGGATAAGCCAGGACACTACTCCAGTTTTCAAAAACTCAAAGAGATGGTAGCTAAATTGGAATGTTTATGTCCCTTCCAAAATTCATGTTCAAACTTAATCCCCAATGCAACAGCATTAAGAGGTGGATCCTTTAGGAGGTGATCAAGTCCTGAGGGCTTTGTTCTCAAGGAGGGATTAGACCTTGCAAAAGGGCTGGAGGGAACCAATTAGGCCCTTTGCCTTTCTGCCTTTTGCCTTGTGAGACACAACCTTTGTCCCTTCCAAAGAATGCAATGAACAAGGTGTACCATTGTGGAAACAGACCAGAACCTCCAAATGTGCTGGCACTTGATCTTTACCTCCCACCTTCTAGAACTGTGAGAAATAAAATGCTGTTCTCTATGAATTACCCAGGCTCAGGTATTTTGTTTAGCACTACAGTCAGACTAAGACAGTGGCCATTTAGCCCAGTGCTCCATCTAATACAGATAGCCTTCTAGAAAGACCTGAAACAAGACTCTATTTTCATTTTCTAGATTTTTTATAAACTTGAGGGAAAAATATTTTTGAACATCTTTGTCCTGGAAAAGTAAAAGAAATTGGAAGTTTTTGTGTGTGTGTGTGTGCGTGTGTGTGACAGAATCTTACTATGTTGCCCTTGGTAGAGAGTTGTGGCATCACAGCTCACAGCAATCTCAAACTCTAGGGCTTAAGGGATCCTTTGGCCTCAGCCTCCCAAGTAGCTTGGACTATAGGCACTTGCCACAATGCCTGGCTATTTTTTGTTGTAGTTGTCATTGTTGTTTAGCTGGCCTGGGCTGGGTTCGAACTCCCCAGCCTCAGTGTATGTGGCTGGCTCTGTAACCATTGCGCTATGGGTGCCTATCCAAAATTGGAAGGTTTTAAAAAATTTACTTTTCCTCACTTTGGCATAGAAGATCTTGATCTCAGGTTTAATTAAGATAGTCAGATAAATTCATATTAAGTACGTAAATACTGTGAGAAAATATAAATCAAAGGAGAAAAAACAGTGGCCTTAAGAAGCTTGTGCTGTAATCCTGCCATCTTGCTGAAACCTTGGGTAGGTCACTCACAATTTGGGGGTGTTAGTTTTTCCTCTTATGAAATAATTAACTGATTTCTAAAATCCTTTCAGGTCTAAATTTCTTGATTCTATGAAAATTAAGATGGAACACCCACTCTGGGAATAAAATATAACATAAAGTAGATCAAATTTTGAAATAGTCTCCATTTAGCTATATAATTTTTGCTAAAAAAATCATATAAATATATAGTTATTTATACGTATATATAAATACATATATATAAAATGTCAACATATATATAGGCATTTTTTAAAAAAGTCTTTGCTTCTAAAACAATCTCCTTAATTAAATGCAGCCCACAAGAGGAGGCAAGAGTTGTACTATTTTAAACCACAAAGATTTAAGTGTGTCGCAAGAAAAATATAAGAAACTTTTAGTTATTAGAAGGTGCTCTGTTGTACAGAGTTGCCAGTTTTTTCTGTACAACAAGAAGACACAGGGACGAAGAGAAGTGCTAGAAGAGCTCATCTCCTTTATTCCCTAATTTAGGGGAGAAGCAAGGATACTGTACTCAGAAAATGCCCCAGTCACATAAATCTTTTACTTTATCCTCTACATATGTATCACTTAACTCAAAATATAGCTTTTCTTAAGAACTAGAACATCTTTTTTGTTTAATCAGTAAATCGTTATTCTCAAGTGTTACTTTAACTTTATAGCTGTCAAGATAGTTTAACTGATGAGGTTGACTTCTGATTGATAATGGTTTAAAATTAGCAAAATCTTAAAATATTCTAACCTATTTCTTCAATTAAAAAAATCAAAGAAAGCTGATTAAAAAACCTAAAATAATGAAGGCCTTTTCTGTTTATCAAAATTTACTAAAGTAAGGCAAAGGAACCATAGGAATTTAACAAATACAATTCCACACGTTAATACCCTTAAAATCAGTTTCTTTTCAAGCAAATACTCTGATTATCATCTCATGATACAATTAGTGCAGAGTAAAGTGCAGAAAGTTCTTTGAATAAAGATTTTTAAGTTCAACTAGTAGATATTATAGCCCATGTGTGATTTGGAGTTTCAAAACTTTTTTATTCATAAATTATGTAATGTTAAAGGATCATACAAGGTGGCCATAAAGTCTGTGTGTAAATTGCACACTATTTTAAACTGCACACAAATTTTATGGCCACCCTGTATATGAAATATGACTATAAAGTAATCTTTCTGATTTCTAAACAAATATTTCAGTATTTTTATATCCAAGGGAGTAATATCCTGTTAACAGTAAATATCCATGTTGCCATTAATTCAAAGAGGAAAACTGCTAAAAATACAACATAGCGAAAACCATAGAAGATGTGAGCCAAATAGGGGTGCACAGAGGGCAGGGCCATATGGTCTGTCTGGGTGGTCAGGCAAACCTGCTCTTGAGCATATAACATCTGACTCTGGTCTTAAAGGATGAGCAGGACTTGACCAGGAGAAGCAGGAAGACCACCATCAAAAGAACAGTTATGACATAGCATGGCCGGCTGAAGGCATGAGTGTATCAGGAACTAATCTAGGTATATTATACACATTTAATCCTTACAAACCATGTCAGGTCGATACCATTATCAATCTTATTTAACAGGCAAAAAACTGAGGCATAGAGAAGTTCAATAACTTGCCCGATATCATATGATTAATAAATAATAGAGTCAGGATTTGAACCCAACAAGCACAACTCCAGAATCCATGCTCTTAACCACTAAGCTATACTGCCTAGCACACTGCCTGGCATATAGAAAATACTCATTGGATGCTTGCCAAACTTATTCTCTCCTTTTGTAAATTATTATTACCAAAAAAGAACATTTTTCCTCATCTAGAGAAATGGAAATTTCTATTCTACAGAAGTCAGGTTTGCTGAAAGTCATTTTTCTTATTATCCCTAATATTTGCATGTAAATCTCTATTAGGCCACTTGTATAGCAATACAAAACCAAGATTCAGTAACTGCCATAAAAACATGTATAAATACCTTCTAGTTCACCAATTTTTTTGGCAAATACTTTCAGTTGTTTTTTCAGTTTCCGGACAGTCTTATCTTGTTTTTCAAGTTGTTCCATCAAATCCTAAAAATCAAAATAAGAAATATAATGGAAAGATCAAAATAGGCCTTCTAAAATGTGCTGAGAGAAACCAGACACAAAATCACAGAAACAACACTGTTAGTTTTACATTAAAGCTCCAGAAAAGCTCATTGGTGGAGCCATCACTTGGCTAAAACTGGCAGGCATGGGAAATGCAGTTACAATAAAAGCAAAACATTAAAATACTCAATGCAGTAAAATCCTTTACAGCGGGATGGATAGCAGGCTCACTGTGGAGTCTTTTCCAGTAGACTCCAAGTGGGAAAAACAATTGAATGCTTGTAAAATGTATTGTTATTCTAGTGGAATGCTTTCTTTTAAAGGGGTCTAGTTGCACAAAGTTTTGTGGAAAGATTTAAGAGTGGTTGAATGTTGGTAAAGACTGACACCCTAGGCTCGGTGCCTGTGGCTCAAGCGGCTAAGGCGCCAGCCATATACACCCAAGGTGGCGGGTTTGAATCCAGCCCGGGGCCCGCCAAACAACAATGAGGCTGCAACCCAAAAATAGCCAGGAGTTGTGGTGGGCGCCTGTGGTCCCAGCTAATTGGGAGGCTGAGGTGGGAGATTTGCTTGAGCCCAGGAGTTGGAGGTTGCTGTGAGCTGTGATGCCACAGCACTCTGCCCAAAGGGACAGCTTGAGGCTCTGTCTCAAAAAAAAAAAAAAATAAGGAAGTAATTTGGTCTCTAAAACTATCTTGTACTTGGAAACAAACAGTTTTGATACTGTTACTGGATAGCAAGAAGAGGTTGGAATTATTGAATTAAGCTAAGCGAAGTCTTTAGTAAAACTTT
>CAUYQV010112198.1:0-42114 GCA_963574575.1 Galagoides demidoff
AATCACCCTTCCTCTAACCATACCCCCTCTCCTCTCCCTCCCCCACCATATTCTTAGGCTATAATTAGGTTATAGCTTTCATATGAAAGCCATAAATTAGTTTCATAACAGGGCTGTGTACATTGGATACTTTTTCCTCCATTCTTGTGATACTTTGCTCAGAAGAACATTTTCTGGCTCCATCCATGTAAACATGAAGGACATAAAGTCTTCATCCTTCTTAATGGCTGCATAGTAAAATGTGTTTTAATAGCAAAATATTATAATAGCTTTGTTATACTTTGTTACCTATTAGGATTAGTCATATAAATTCAGGTATGTTTTCCATGAAACTAAATATGTGTATGTAGCAATATTAGGCATGAGTTTTAACAGTTACTGGCATATCATCAGGAACTATTCAGCATAGAGAAAGCTAAACATCACAGAGCCAGTGGCCACGTGGCTTACAGTCTGCAGCCTCACAAGTGAGCCCTTGCATGACTGAGTGATAAGATCAGTGACGCCCATGAGCTTATGATTCTGTGGCATATTTTGGATTAAGAACATAGTAGTTTCAATTCTTTTTCCATAGTTTGTTAGTCCTGTGCCCTTAAGAAAACTATCCTCTCCCAGCCTCAGTTTTCTCATCTGAAAAATAAGGATAAAGCATATTTACTTGATAATCAGCATGGAAATTAAACAGAATAATGGAATACTGAGTCTGCAATACTTGGAAAATGCTTAATAAATAATGTTTTATTATTGTTGTTCTTAATGATGTAACATGGTAAGAAAGAGAAGGAACAGGAGAGAAGTAAGTCACCACCTAAGAAAATACTTTGACACGCTGCTTCGTCTTCTTTCCAGTTTTATTTTATGTGTGTCTGTGCATACACCCATGTGCTTTCACACATCTGTGCTTGGGCTGCTTTAAGAAGAAATGCTGGGCTGTAACTGTGCTTCTCAGACTTTCAAGATCACCTAAGAATTTTGTTCACACGCACATTTTATTTTGGTAGACCTCGGGTGGGATCTGAGGGTCTGTAAGCTCCCAGGTAATCGGATTCTGCTGGTCCTGGGTACACTGAGTAGAAAAGGCCTATAGGATGGAGTGCTGTTCGTGACTCTGCATATTTTCAGCTCAGTTATCTTCTCCAGTCATCATCTCTGATCATTCTGCATCTGTTCTTCAGTCACACAGTAATTTTTTTTTTCTTTATATGTCACTGATAGTGATTACTAGGTTTAGATAAACTGATTTGTTTAAATATTTATATCCTCCACTTTACTTCCTCTGCAGTATTGACTGCTTGGGTCTTATCTTGATATCACAATTAATGTTCAATAATTTTTTTGTTCTGAATGAATGCATATGTGCATCACACTATGATTCTCTCAGAACTAACCGGAAGAAGCGAGCCTTTCCAGAATGAGCTCTGTAAAGGTCTGGCTGTGGATCCTGGAGTGTGAAGGAATAGCCAACTAGCACCCCTGATTGGTAGTGAGAAAAAGATGGATTGTACACAGATGTGAGGCAATTTAGGGAGGATGCTATGGATTGGGCCCAGTTAAGATGGTGTATTATTATGAATATTAATGTATACCCATACTATATCAAGGAAGCAAATAATGGCAAGCTAGATAATATTTGAAAGAAAGTGAATACTTACATAGGAAATGTTGAAAAAAATTGAAATTAAAGGAAAGTTAATGGATTCTTTGAAAAATTCCTACATGTTATATGCGAGTGAATTCATTTCTGTTTTTATATCTGCCTTTGTTCACTCTTGTGTATCTGTGCTTTTTCAGACTTGTAATATCTTACGTGCAATGGTCTGACCTTCACTTATAGTTGTACTGACTTTCAGATGTAATTCCCTATGTAATTAGTTTTAGTAAAGGAGGGGGATAGAAGAAATTTGGCACAGTATTATGTGGAAAATAAATTGAATAAAGATTTTAAAATAATTTTTCTAATGGTATTAGCCCAGCATTTGAATATATCAAGCAATAATATATCTAAAACTAAATTTTCAAATAGTAAATGCTCTTTGTAAATTCATAAATATTGTAATCACATGAAAAATACCATTTTTCCCCATGAATTTTAAAAATTTATAAGTTGTTTTTTTTACTCAGATCATCAAATATTTTGCATTTATTATGTTTCTTGACTTAAAATGATGGCATTTTACATAGCTTATTTAGAGTAAATACAAGAGAATGGGATTCTTTCTTTTAGCTAATTGGCCAAGATTAGAGTGTACATTACTCTTAATTGTTATTACTATTATTTGTTTATTTAACAAACATTGTCAAGTACCTATTAAGCGAAATGTTTGTGATAGTGAAATGCTATTTACATTTTACATTTTCTGCAGTGAATGCTGTAGAAGATTAGAAGATATTTGTCATTTCTAAATATAACTGATAGCAAGTTATGAAACAAATTGTTTTCTATGCTGAAATATAAGACTGCTAAAAAAATAAGGTTCTGCTTAATGATGGCTGGTGTTTCAGAATAAATAAAGGGAAAACTAAATAGAAATAAGGACCAGTGTATTTTAGGTAAAACAATATTTCTCTGTCAGCTTGACATGTTATATAATATGGTCAGCCACCATATTCCTAATTATTCTTAAACATGTACTACTCTAAGAATCAGCATCACCATTCTTAAATAAATAAAAATTTGTTTTATGTGCTTAGTATTTATTATATCCTATCACCAATAAACATAAAGTAGCATAGCACTGATTTTATGCTGTGTTTTCATTTTTTAAAATTTATGATTATGATTAGTTTTGATGAATACAGATGTGATTGTAAATATAATTTGGGCATTATGCTGTGTGACGTGTCCTTATATAAATACTCGGTTATCTGAGAAGTGGGTATCAAGTAATTTTCTTTCTTCTTTACATCTAGCTTTTCAGTTATGTTTATATTCACCTGGTGAATTATAACTGCTGGTGGTCATTATCCTTTTCTCACTGAACACAGGAAGGTCAGACTTGGAGTCTGAGAAAGAGTATTCAAGTAGAGATTTCCTGATTGATAGGCCAGTGCATATTGCACTGTAGCACGCTTCTCCTTGGGGAAAATCTTGTGCTCAAATACTGGGTATTGTGAATGTATTGGTTGCCATAGGACGATTCAGTTTATTATGGCAACTGGAGTCATTTAATCAGCTGGAATCATTTCGAGAGCTTTTAGTAGAACTGCAGTCCTCGTGTTCTTGAATGGCAACCCTGATCCATTTCCCAGGTCCTCCGTTTTGTTGTCCACAGCTGTTTCAAAAGATTGGTTGCCTGTTAAAAACAACAGAATGCTGAAAGTCAGATCCAAGCAATAGTTTTAGACCCTGGGAACCTTAATATACTGAGAGAAATGTTTTAATATATGTGTCTGTGAAGAAGGCTACATTTAAGTACATTCACCAGAAAGCCCACTGTGGGACATTTAAAATGAAATTGCAAAAATACCTATCCTTGTTACGGTGGGAATTTGAAAGTATTTAAAATAAAATTCTATATTTCATATTTTAGAAGTGTACATAAAATGGGTATAGTATTGATGTTAATGATGCAGAAAGATTAGTTCTGCTCCATATACCTATTAACTTGAGGCTTGGGATCCATGAAAATACTCAGAGTCTCCAACGTACCCATCAGAATAGCTTGATTGCCTAAAATCTATGTTCTCCTCATGGCACACAGTTGCATGAAATGAACTGTGAATTTTAATTTGAAATGTATTTGCAAATCAATTCCTATAAAAAATGGATTTATAGCTGGAAACCTTCAGAAATGCTGAGTGCATCTAGTTCTTCTCCAGTTGCCATTTGTGCCTGTTTTTAATTTTGGGCAATTGTATTTGTGACTTGCTCTTGTTTTGCTTTACTTTTTGAGAACCAGTGCTCCAAAGAAAGAAAAAATAAACCCACTTTTGTTCCTAGTTTACTTGCAAACCAGGTCAGCCGCCCTTGATTAGCTCTCAGTTGGAGGATAATTTGAACCTTGACAGATTGAACCCAAACAGCAGGGTTTCTCTCATCTGGCCAACAGATAGAAAAAATAAAATAAAAGCTAATTCCAGTTCACAAGCTGTACAACAGGACTGAATAAATGTGCAACTGTTAATGAATAGCTATTTCAAATATTTACAAAGGCCCAAGAAAAAAAGAAAAGATTAGCATCTTAGGCAGCTGTTCTAAGGGAAACCTATTAAAAATAAACATGATCAACAATGCTCAAGCTAATATATCTGTCAAATATCAAAAACACACAAAGAAAAAACAGCTTCAGAAAAAAAAAAACCCTGTTAAGACCTTTTGGGGCATAAAAGCTATCTTGCTTTATATTCTGCATGAGAAATTTGTTCTCATTCTTTTTTAAATGTATCCTTTCTAACACCTTAAATATTCACATAGATATTATTTTATATATCACGAGGCCACGGATGAGTGGATGGAATCCTTTGAGTCCTGTTCATTGTGATTAAATTGGTTTGAAATTTCTTCAAATGTACCCATATATCATTTAGATGAAAGCATACCGTTAATTGTTATTTTATGGGATTGCAGATTATATAATTGTTTGGCCATGGCAGTAACATCACTTTAACATCATGGCAGTTTTGCCAGGAAATACTACATAAAAACGGAAATGATTACTTGGTTCTCGATGCAGATTGCAGGTATGGTTCCTGTCGCCTGCTTACTTGACAGTGTTTCTGCAAACCTGCCCAGTCTCTTTGTTTAAATACCCTTTTTGCCTTCAGCTCTAAAATTAAAGCAGAACTGTACTTCATCTGTAGTGGAACCTTGATATTCAAGACTAGCCATTTTTGTTTTTAACTATTTCTCCATATTATGGAAGTCTGTGGAGAGAAGCCCATTTGAATTTTTCTGAGGCTTGAATTTGTATTTGACGAGCTTGTATTCTGAGGCTCAAATGGAGGGTCCAGACATTTATGTGATGAGTGAGCTTAGCCAGCAGCTCAGCATTTGTATCTTAGTGTAACATATAGTGAGTCTCTAACAATTTTTTTAGTTGTAAATTAATCTTTGTTTCTATGTGGAAAATGTCACCTGAAGGAAAGCCAGTTATTAGTGGTATAACCTTTGTGAATTTGTAGACCTGTAGGAGCTTATATTAATATTTGAAAATATGTAAAATAATTTATTTTGATTTGTGATCATTTCTAACTTATGGAAGTATAATTCTCCCAGTGTGTGTCATTTTGTGAAAGTTCAAAAATGGTATTCATGTTTGAGGTGTATCTTACTCGGGGAATGAGGGTGTCGGTGTGCAAATATAAAGCAGTGGAGTCATGATCTCGGGCAGAAGACACTAAGATTAGATGCTTTGGATTATTGGGATCTGTTGTATGTTTTCAGGCCAGTTTCAGAACCAGTGCAGAAGCGTGGTCATCCTTAGCCCCTTCTATAGAGGATAAGTATTATTTCAGAGGTCGTGGTGAAGGGCGGCAGAGAGTCATGGGACTTCGTTGTCTGGCCTGAGCCTATCTCTCTGCCTTCACATGCCATCCTTGTCCAGGTGAACTTGTTTGAGCAATATCTTTATTGATCCATTTCCCCTATCCTCAGCCCAAACTGGCATGATCAAAACCTTCATAATTACCTAGAGTAGCCTTTAATCACCATTAATTCATTTTTGGTCACTCAGGTAAAGATTTAGAACATGGGAAGGAAATGACTAAAGAGCATGATCTATATATTCTGTCTCCACCTATGTGGGTGTATAGAGGGGACATGACTAAGTCCTAGGAGGTAAGGAAGAAAGCAAGGCACATTTGCATTTCTTTTGAGCTGCAGGTTGCTTCTGTGTAATAATGCTGTTCTTACATTGATGTGTAATTAGTGTAGTTCAAATGCACACATGCACATATATGTGAGGGGGATTATATTATGATTTATACATATAAGGAGGGAAGTACCAACACTGGTGATATTTTAATGACAGCTTTCCTATTTCTGCTGCCTTGCAAGTGTACTAAAATATTACCCCCATTCTAAAAGCAGTCTTGTGAAATCCGAAAGGTCTGCTCCTTATTTATTTGATCTGGACTCCATTGATAACACTAAATTTCCGTGCCGCTCTGAGGTTACATTAGACCCTTAAACTCAGACTCTCTTTGTACTTCATCATTGTAATTTACACACTGGGCTGGTACATTCTCTTTAAGACAGTTTGTCTTGCTCCTCCAGCTGCTCCCCAATAGCCATTGTGCTGAATAAGCACTTATTTCAGTATGTCCTTGATACAATTAATGCAGGCATCTGCAGAAGCGGCCGTGGCAGCAGCAGCTGCGGTGCCTTATGGAAGCCAACTTCTGCTTAGCATTGTGATAAAAGAAATAGTTTTGAGCTGGAAGCTAATGTTGGCTTATTTTTAGCATAAAAAGAGTTGCACCTGCCAGGGCTAGCAGAGGACTGAGGTTTGTTGATTACACGTTCTTGTTAGTGCCATTGTTATTGGTAAAATGGGCATGATGTCATCCTTATCAAACTGAATTGGCACCCTGTAGAGTGACAAATAATTTACCCTCTGTGGTTTTATCAGCATGGGCCGTGTGTTAGAAGTGACTAGAGCACTGAGTTTTCACAGTTGAATGCTATGGAACTGCAGAGGTGTATGAAAATGAAAGGGATTGATACTTGTAATCAGTGCACATAGTAATGGCCAAGGTGTAATGAAACATAAGTGCACATTTAGGGTAATTATGCTGCTACCAGGTGGGGCCCTGGGGCTTTGCATGTATAGAAGCTGCTTGAGGTGGCGGATGTGCAGCGAGGAATACTGCAGCACCATCTGGTAGATTCTCATTTTCTCATTAATTCCTGTGTCCCCTAAGTCTGGGCTGCATTGACTTTGAACAGCACTTCATCTGTTCAGTATCTCGTCTCCTTTTAGTTGGGAGTTGCTCTCAACAGTGGTGTTGATAAGATGTAATTCACAATCTTGGCCATGTGAAATACAGTAAAACAAATCGTCTAGTTGGTTTCTTTTTTAATAAAGCTCACTATCCTTAGTAACATTCATGTGACCATTTAATTCTAAACTATTTATCACTCTTATAGTTTTTTTAAAATAAAATGAAATATGTGTTTAAATTAACCCAATGACTTTTGTCTTTCAAAATAACGTATACATACCATACATATCTGAAAGAGTAGCTGTTAAAATGCATTTTCTTTGGTCACTGTTTTAAGTGTAAGTCTTATTTCTACTTGCTTATGCAGTTTTGGCCTCAAATATAACAAGAAGTTATTTTTTAGTCAAACTGCAGAATAAGAAAGTATGGCGATGTGTCCAACACTGTGACTTTACTGAGTGCCGCGGAAGTATGCACATCAAGAAAGGTTAAAATGTTTTTTTTTTTTTAAAAAGGGAAATAGTATTTAAGGGTTGCATATTGTATAGGGAAGTAAAATGCTTAAAACTTGCTAAATTAATTTTTGTGAATATTTTCGCAAAATATTAAAAATAATTAAGGCACCTACTACATTGTTAGTAAGTAGTTCATATGTGGTTGTTTCTTTATCAACATGAATAGCAATGTCATGAAAAAATTTAAAGGGATCTGTAGTATATATTCATATAATAATGCACAGTCTCAATGAAGCAGCATTTGATGGCTGATTTTTTATACTATTTTATAACAGCGTGCAGTATATCAAAATAATTTGGACAATCTTCTAGGGTCTGTGATTGTATGAAACTGACATGAGATTAGTGACTTCATAATTGTTTTAATAAGTACAAATATAACATTTACATGGTCTGAGAGACTTAAGAGCTTTCTTTAAATAATAGAAATTCCCCCATAAATTTTTCCACTGAAAGAACACCCCTGCATTTTGTCATTTTATTTCCATAAATGTTCCTAAAATAGAAAATAAGAGACAGACATATTAGCTTTTTCCAAAAGCTCCACGAATGTTCTCGGTGATGGCCCCGAGGTCAGTATTTGTCTGCGTGGTGCCACAGTAGTATGGAGAGCATTTCTGCTGATGACTCTGCTGTCATTTGAAGGTCCCATCACTAATTTCGGTATCAGTGATTTCCGGCCTGTGTCCAGATGCCTCAGGTTCCATGAAAGGCCAGAGTTACAAGCAATTTTAGTAGTTTAAAATGCCTAACTATTTTTTTTTCCACATTTACTCTGAATAAGCCCACTATAAAAGATTATGATAATAAAATGTATATCACTTTCCCCCTACTCTCTATAATCTCATTTAGGGCAGCAATGAGAAGTGCTTAAAAATTCCTTTTAAGCTATCTTTTTGGGAATTAACTTGATTATTACATAATTATTGTGGTGGGAGACAGAAAATTTGTTAGCAGTATTTGGTTTTTCTCCTGAAGTTTACTCATCTGTGTACAAAGCATTAAAACATCAGGACTTTTTTCCTCATGTGTCACTTGTCATTTGCTAAGATCACGTATTTGTTCACCAGGCTGTGAGTATAGTAAGAACTTGAGCAGTAAATTTACACTTCTTGAATCCTGACTCGGCCACTAGTCAAGTATGTGAGTAATTTAACTTCCAACCCTCACTCATGTCATAAGAGAAAATAATAATTCTTTATCTTGCATAAATTGTGAGATTCATGATAATGACCACTAGCACTGGGCTTATGCATAGGCACTCAGTAGATGCTTGCTTGGTAGGTGGGTGCTACTCAGTAGATCATTATGATGCATGCTAACTGACAACCACCCATTGCACAAAAATGGTTAAAACCCACAATCTAATATTTAGATTATCTTCACAGAAATCATTACACATGAGGAAGACAAGAATAAGTCATTACTTTTATTTGCTAGTACTGTACATTCCTCAAAAGCAAGGATGCCTTATATATACACAATTCCAAGGTACCTAATGGGCAAGCAGTGCTAACTGGCCTAAGGGCATTAATCAATTAGGAGAAATACTTGTGTATACCTACTCATGATGACGTTTTTAAAAAATGTATAAAATAAAAATTTATAGAGTTAAAAATGTTGAAGTACCATTATCAATGTTTGAAAAGAATGTTTGTATAATATAGTAATATGTGTGCTTCTTTATCAATATGTTTTTTATCAGTCTGTTAAGTAGCAAGATGCAGCTATGTGTAATAATTATCATAATATCAAAGTACTGTATGATATTTCAAGATATCTGAAATAATTATAATATTATCTAAAAGTATCTATAATTTCTTATGGACAAAATCACAGATACTATAAATAGCTATACCTTCATGTGTAAATTTGTGTAACCAACTCATCCAAGTTCAGGCTCCCCCTCCCCCAAGTCTGTTAATAAATACCTTTGGATTAAGAAGCTCTGGTAAACTGTGGGTACATCTCAACTAGCTTCCTTAATGAAGATACATCAACAACAGTGACAAAAACTAATAAAACCAATTATCAACATCAAGAAAATAATCAAAAATGATTCATACCAGAAGATTTGTGTTTTACTGGCCCTTGACCGAGACTTCTAGTTGATGAGTCATTCCTTGACTGTCACTCTGTCGATCCTTCTAAAAGATGATCTGTGTTTTAGAAATTGGTGCTGAATCATTCCTTGTTATTTGATTATGATTCCACATGCACTTATTATTTTATCTGAACTAAAAAGTTTTTTGAAAAGTATTTTGAAGGAAATACCATTTCCTTTTGAATCTATAGCTCTCACAGCTCTGTCACATTTAGTTTATTTAAAAACAAAATACTTGTCTCATTACCTGTGAACAGAGAATGCTTAAGAACACAATAGAGTGAAATTTTCAGATGGTTTGGCTTGAGTTTAAACTAAAATCTTGAAATTATTTTGCCCAAACACAGAGCAAAAAGAAAAGACTCAAGTATATTCTTTAGAGATTATATTAGTAATTGTATAGTTTTAAGATTTCTTCAATTATAGAAGGAAATAGCCACAAAAATATATCATGTATTTAAAAATATATCCAACAGCTTGTGTTATCAAAAATATTTTAATTTAAAAATGTATATTTTAGAACAGTAATATTTTATTACTCTGAAAAAGCTTACTTTTGTAGTTATCCCCTGAAAGCTCATTTTTCTATTTTCTTGTTATCTCTTTAAAAGGTCAATTCATTTTTATAATTTTAATTGTCAAAATTGTACTCAGAAATAAGAAAGAACTTAACAAGGGTCATTAGAGTATAGACCAGTGGTTTTCAACTTGTGTGCCAGGAGAGGATCTTAGGTGTGCTGTGAAAATTTTTGAAGATCATTAATTAAATTATTTTCATAAGATGTTCAAAGCAGTAAGTATATTCTTTCTTTTACTCTTTTTTTTTGATCAACATAATTTAAGTGTGCTATGGAAGTTTAACTGTAGGTTCAAGTATTCTGTGAGATAAAAATTGTTGTAAAACACTAGTCTAGAGAAAGATTAATTTTGGCTTTCAAGATGGTACAGGATTATAAAGGAGCTGGCCTTTAATTTGGGTTTCAAGGGATACTTGGGTTTGGTAGATGGTACAGTAATCTGGAAAAAAAATTCCCATTCTAGGCTGGAGAAATAATACCAGCAAATGCAGAAAGAAATGGGCATAGATGTTTTGGGGGACAGTACAGTTTGACTAGCTGCATATGAAGGGATTCTCTGTAGGGGTAAAATTTTTGAAGCCGTAGGTCCTGTTCTGAGAAGCAGAATCATTATTTTCTAATTATTGGAAAGAAATCAACTTATCCTTTATAGTTTCAATCAAAGAGAACATATGAACAAGTTTACATTGTAGGAAGATTTTTAAGTTATTGTGTGATATAAAGGATGATGTGAGAAGGGAGATCATTAAGGGCTGTTAAAATGTTCCAGGTGAGACACTTAAACTTTGGCAGGGGGGGTTTTGGAAAAGGGTGGGTTAGAACCAAAGGATATTTTAAAATACAGATTTTGAAAAATTGGAGAATGAACAAAAGAATGCAGTCACAAATGACTGAGGATGGTAGCCTGAGTGATTGGAAAAGACCGTGTCAGGAATGGAAATATAGATCACAAAGGAAGCAGCACGTGTTCAAGGAAAGGGTAATTCTTAGTTTTGGGTCCAGTATAGTGTTGTCTTTCTTTGAAGAAAAATATAGCTGTCCATTCCAGAGTCCCATTGGAATGAGGCTTAGTTTAAAAATTCAAGTTCAAGTGAAGGTTTTGGAGTCAGACATTGGAGCAGAGACTGCAAAGTTGCCCGCCATTTGCTGAGGTGGAGTAGGATAAGAAGTGATCATTGATGTGACAATTAGGAACTTAATATCTTAAGAGAACAATTTCATTGGACTTCATTCTCAGACTTCGGTGTGCATAAGAATGACCTAGGAAGCTTGTCAGAATTATAGATCTTTATCACAGATCTTTATCACAGATCTCTAGAACTAGAGGAGGACCTGGAAGTATTGATAGTCACTCAGATGTTGAGGATGGAGACAGTACTGATAATGGCAGCTGATAAATTTTGAAGACTTCTTAGATGCCAGGTGTTGTTCTAAGCTGACTACATTTATAATCACAGTCTCAAAAGAATCATACTGAGTATGTACTATAATTTTCCTATTTCACAAAGGGGAAACTGAATCACAAAGAGGTTAAATAACTTTCCCAAACTTACATATCCAGGAAATGGTGATTCTTCAGCTGGTCATCTTGATCACTGTTACTCCCAGAGAGTACTGAGAGTCAGTCCTTAGAGTAGGGCCCAGCAGAAGTACTTGTGGGAGGGCCATTTGTCCAACCTCACATGTACCAAATTGTATTTATTTCTGTGGGTGTTTTAAAAGGCATTGCTTTGTTTAACAGTGTAATTATTATAACACTGTTTTGAGCTGGCTTAATTTTTAATATTCTTTGAAACTTAAATGCATGTGACCAAGTTTCTCTTAACTTCCTAGAGGCCTTAGTGATGGCTTAGGTGTTGGATTGTAGTGAATTGAGTTGGTAAGGCGAGTTGAAGAAATCCAAGTAGTCAAGGTTTGCAGGTTGAGGAGTTGTGGCAAGTTCACAATTCTGTGTGGAAGGGGATTTAGGGTGGCATTCCTAGAGTGGGGTCTGTGGTTTTAAAATAAGCACACTGATTTTACTTTGAGTTATGTTTATTCGTACTGGCCTGAGGACATTGGGCCTGAAATATAGGAGTAGGTTGTTGGGGCTTGGGGTGGAGTTTGGGGGAGATAGCTAAAGCTCCATAATAGCTACCCTTTGGTGCTGCCAACTATGGAGAGAACAGAAATGGTACAATAGGTGATGAAATTGTATATATTTTTATACTAGGGGCTACTTATGCATGTTTTTAGATGACACAGATCAGGGAAGTAGAGAGCAAGATTTTCATGCTACTGGAGAGTCATCTTAATTGATCGAAGGGTGATTTCAAAGGAGATAGGAAAAGTTGGGAAGATTGAACAATCAAAAGATTAGGGACATTTCCTACGCTGACACAACAAGGAAAAAGAGAGTTCATGTCAAAAAACTTGAGAAATTTTGAACTGATGAGAGGAAGGTTAAAGATTTTCAAAACATAATCTCCAGCTCTTTTAGTGTGTAGGTAGCAAGATCTACTTTCAGTAAGCACTGGGCATTTGAAGAGAGTGGTTGTCTATAACCTAATCATTATATATCTTTGCAGACCTTGGAATTGATAAGGGAAGAGAATAGAAACACTTGTCTTTTAAAATGTTTCGATATTTAGAATTAAAATATTTCATGTCACTGTTGTTTCTAAGATGTGAGGAGTGGGGTTGAAAGACTGATTCCAGGAGGGGGCAGCAGTGCTGTAAGCATTTAATTTGGGTATCTCCTTTCTCTCTTCACTTGACTTTCAAAAATTAGGCAGTAATGTGTTTTTGTCTCTATTACCTTCACTAATGGAAAGAAAAAAAGGTCTACAAAGCTATTTAACAATCTTACAACTTGTTAATTTATTACTCTCACATTACTAAACATGGCAATTGTGGAAAACATAAAGGTACTGAAAATTATCGTTATATATAATAGTTCTATTTGAAATATTTTGGTATGACTTAAGCCTAGTTTTGTCCTGACTGTATGTGATTTGTATAATGAGAAATTTTTAAAAGGCTCACCAGCTTAAATAACTGTAAAAACATGGACTCTGGGAATATAGGCCTAATTGGGCCTCTTCAAAGAATTTTTGACATATAAACACTAATTCTTACGGAACACAGACCAAATTGAAAAAGGCTAAACTTACACATTAAAATAATGTGGCAATCTAACTGCAGATTCAAAAGTTCTGAAAATGTAAATAAATTAAAATAGAGGCAGTGTTTCACCATCTGTAATGAATTAACATTCCATTTTTACCAGCTGTTGCTGGGGTTTTTGGAGCTGACTCATGATCTCAACACATTGGTGAGTTGCTACTGACAAATACAAAAACCTGAACCAACAGGGCTGGGCTGGTGCTCAGAAAAGTCACTGCAAATTTAAGCAGCAGATTTTTCCACTTGGGAAATAAGGGTATATTTTCTATACAGACATTGCCAGTACAAATGAGGAGACTGAGCTGCTACTACTTGCTGCTAACATGTCAGTAGATTCAGGATGTCAGTACTGTTCAGTGTGGAATCATTCTGAACAATAGGAAAAAAATAGGAGGAAAAAAACTTTCTTTAGCAGTTGTCTCTTATGCAGTGGACACATGTTAGCAGAACAGCACTATTTGTTCGTTAATGGAAAATTATCTACCCTGGATTAAGTGTACTGATTTTTTCTTCTTCTTAAACTTTTTTATTTCCAAAGCTTTTATTTTGAGCATACTGGACATAATGATTTTTTTTTTTGAAAGAATAGGAGTTTTGAAATCAGGCAGGCTTAGATATGAATTTAGATTCTGTTACTTCTCTGGATCTTGTCAGCAAATTTCTTAAACTTTCTGAGCCTCAGTTTCCTCATCTGCAAAAGAGCAGTGATAATATCTACCAGGTAGGGTTGTTGTAACAATTTATATTCTTTGGAAAGCCACCTCAGTCTGACACTATTTCTACAGGCTTTGAAAATACGTAAATATGGGAGGTAAGAACATCAATGGCCTGTTCTGATCAGTGTGCTTTTCTGAGGGAATGATGCCTACGCGGGTGATCTGTTTAGGTCTCGTACCACGTTAGGGTTTGTGATACTGTGAATAGGAATGAAGAAATAGGCATGAAGGCTTAGCATTTGTTACATGGAAATATATTCAAATTAGTATATTCATCTCACAGATAATGAATTACTTTAGTGGTTAGTATTTTGTTATTGGTGCTTTTTCTTGAGTGGAATTATTAAAAGGAAAAAATTTCAGTGAAAATATACACTTAAGAATTGAAACCTTTTTTGGATGTAAATGCTTCTATCTTGTCTGTTTCTTGCAAACTCAGTCTATTCTGAGTCTGTAAGTAGTAACGAACCTGGAATTCCTGCTATGATTTGATAGTCATTAAGCATTTCCTTTTCTTCCCTTACAGTGATGGGGACAGTTAGTTTTCTTTTGCGTATTTTGCTTTAGCACCTTTCATGAATGAAGAACAGTTGAAAGGTTGACTGATTTCTGGTATTATGGACACGATGAGAGTTCTTGTCTGTTTCCTCTCATACTCTTTTGTTATCAATCTTCTTATTAAATGTTAGACTTCTATATATTTTAAATGTAAGTTCTAACCAGTACCAGCTAAAAAATCAGTATGCTTATTCAACACATTTGCTTGGCATATAGTATGTAGTTGGTGTTGGAAGGCACGGTGGTGACAGTTCCTATTTTGGCATCATGGACCTTACATTCCAAATGGGCAATGGTATGGACTGCTGTGAATGTGGGAGAATTGATAAGCATTTACATGGTGGTAGATCAGTCCTCTGGTGGGGAAGATGTATGTGATTAGGGAAGCTTCCCTGCAGTTAGTGATGTAAAATGCAGAACACTTCACCAAAAATGTGTTGGTAATAGTGGTCACAATTGAGGGATATGAAAATGCCTCAAGTATTAAATAAGATTAGCAGTTCTGACCCTGACAGATTTGTAAATGTCATAGACAAGTCTTTGTAATCTAAAACCCAATGAGATTCAAGGGATTTTTAGTCTAATACCTTCAAAGAGTTCTTGGAGTTTTTAGATCCTCCCTCTGTCTAAAATCACTGTCATGTTCCCCTCATCACAGAATCTTCAGGTGTCCTTACAGGCTGACTAGGACCGAGAAGTACCTCTCTGGCTATTAGACAGGTTGGTCTGAGCTCACTGCCCCGGGGCTAAGACCTCTGTCACTGATTTACTAGTGACTCACTGAGAGTTACCCTGACTGACCCTGACTCTGCTTCCTCATCTGGAATTCAGTATGAACTCAGAACACCTGTTTGCGACCCTAAATTAGTCCTGTGTACATTTCTTACTGTTACTTATCCATGTCTGACTCAAGACTTGGTCCTGTTTTAAACTTATGCATTTGGGTCACTCTTAATTGAGTCTTCCTCCTCCTAGAAGCAGAGTTTCTATTCCTGTTTTGACTTAGTGCTTGAATGTTTGAGATGTCTGTAGTTGGCTAAGTATGGTTATAATGCTAGCTCCTTAGGCTGGGAATTTTGGCCATTTGTGGTCTTGGTTTCTAGCCTTAGCCCTAACCGCCCCACTTCCTGCCCTTCCTGCCACACCCACCTGTGTGTACCTCTCCATGTGTGTCTCAAACTTTGCACCAAGATGATGGGTCTTTCCCGACCCTGTTTTCTTCCTCCGAGCTTGAGCTCAAAATTGCCACATTCAGTTTTAGAAGTTGCTCTGATTTCTCCTACCAGAAAGAATCTCTCCCTTCCTGGCACTATTGTGGCTTTAATGCCATTTTACTTTCTTCACTTTGCATTATGGTCATGTGTGTTATTTCTGATCATGTTAAAACATGCATGGGAATGTTTTTATCCATATCCCAGAGTGTCTTATACATGGAGGTTCTGAGTGAAATTTTGCTAGTGGAATGGTGTGGGGGCCCAGACCATACGTAGTAACTGAGAACCGCCAGGTTGAAAGCCCTTCTTATCTGTTGGTATCTAATAAGCTGCTCCCTCTTCCCTGCAGGCTTTGATCTACAGCAGCCCTTTCTATGCTCACCTACCGTAGAATCTGCCCTGCCCTCCTTCCAATATACACTATTGTCCTGGACTCCTTCAGGTGTTAAATAAATCAATAAATCTTTAAAGCTAACCATAACCACTCCATCAGAATTTAAATAAATCACCCCTATCCACGATTGCTCCAGTACCATGAGGATAAAGAAATATTTGTATAGTCTCAGGACTGCTCTTCAAGTGGGCTCCTTCTGTGTTTCTGAGGACACCACTTCAATGGTTTTTATGCCATTTGCCTTTTGAAAACAACCTTTTAAAAAATTGTTTAATATATATATATTATTTCAAAGTAACATGAGGGTACACATGTTTAGGTTACATTGTTTTCAATTGTAAGGTAAAGTTCAAGTTGTAGTTGAGCCCTACACCCAGGGGCCATGCTGAACACCAGCACACTGTGCATATAGGTGAGATCCAGCCAACAGCCTTTTTGAATAATCATTATTCTCATTTTTATAGATGAAGAACTGGAGATTCATTGAGAAAGCTAAAATGTATATCTGGCATCATGCTTCCCGTTGTCGCTGCCTGGTATTTTGACATGTACACTTCATTCTCCTTTGATACTTGATACCAGCAACTTCTTTTCTGTCCTTGCTGGGTATCCGGGACTTCTCACTTGTACTCTCCTCTGGCTTTGCTTTCCTCTCTGGTTCTGAAAATCACCCCAGATTCCCTAGACTTCTGGTTCTCATTTTGTCCAATGACCCTTGCTGTTTTGTTGCTGACACCCAAGAGAAATACTGAGTGGGAGAATCCAATCTACTGAAAGGATTTGACTAGGCTTGGCACCCATAGCATAATGGTTATGGCTCCAGCCACATGAACCGAGCGTGGCGGGTTCGAGCCCAGCCAGGCAGCTAAACAATGACAACTGCAACAAAAAATAGCTGGGCGTTGTGACAGATGCCTGTAGTTCCTTCTACTTGGGAAGCTGAGGCAAGAGAATCGCTTAAGTCCAACAGTTTGAGATTGCTGTGAGCTGTGACGCCATGGCACTCTACCTAGGGTGATGTAGTGAGACTCTGGCTTAAAAAAAAAAAAAGAAGAAGAAGTTGACTAATTTTTGAAAGCAGAGTCTTTTCCTTATAATCAAGTAAAGTTTCACTGTTTTAAACTAGAGCCCAGCATTTTGACACTGATTGTCTTTCTACTTCTAACCTTTCCTCATTCTATGCTTCACTGCATTTTAAATCTCATGCCTCTTCCTCAGTTTTAGGCCTTTCTAGGTGTTGTGAGCAGAACGATCTTCCATTATTTGCCTCTCAGAAAACCATGTTTTGTTTATCAAGATAGGAGTTTTAATTTTTTTAAAGGTATAGCTTTCATAGTTGAGCAATTCAAAAAAAACTTATTGTAAATGAATTTTGTGTCTTCTGCAGTACATCCCGAGAAGCACTGAGGGGAATATTTTATTATATTAGAATTTCTATAAGTAATTCCCTGGTGTATCAACATGAAGAAGTTTGCCAAGGGCTTCAGAATGTTTACAGTGGGAAACATGAAGTAGTAGTAACTATTTATATGTATTTTATACTATTTTTTACCCCATCAAAGAAACTAAATTCAGTTTTTACAGTGCTTAAATATATAACCAAGATGCCATAATTTATCTTAATACTGAACTTTTATGTTAGTTATAATTTTTCTGTGACCTATGGCTTATACTCTATACACAAAGCCTCCTAGAGTTATATACAATGTGGGTCTGAAAACATATTTGAATGTTGATTATCTAAAAGTCAAATAATTGGCTTAGGCTACTAGTTGGGAAGGGTTGCTAAATAAGTTTTCATAAGGTTAAAAAAAGATTATAAAATTCCTTAATATTGGTTCATGTACACTTGAACAACTCAGCAAGGTATAAGACAGTTCACAGATGACTTGGTGGATAGATTGGAGGGCCTTCTTTGGCTAGGGCCTATCGACTGAGAAGTAGGGGGTTCATCCATGGATCTTTCTTTACCACAAATCTTTGTGTGTGTGTGTGTGTATGCGTGTGTGTGTATAAGAGCCAAATAATCTTTCCCACTAATTCATCAACTCTTTATCTATCTGGAACCATGTATATATTTATAATCTGACATCTATAATCTGATATAATATTATATCCTCCTACCTAAGTAAGCCTTTCTCCCATCACTGTTCATTAAATTGACTAGTGATCAGCATCTTGGTTTTCAAACCTTTAAGAATTATCACAGCCACAGGGCTGATATCACAAGACTTACCACAGAAACAAAGATTACTAGACCTCTTCCCCAGAGTTTGTGATTTTGTGGGTTTGAAGTAGAGCTTGAGCATTTTCATGTCTTCCAAATTCTAAGATAACAATGCTGCTGCTAATTATATCTCAGAAATCATGAAAAAGGCTTTCCTTTCAGTGTTGTTTTATATATATATACATATAAAATCCTAGCATATATTTTGCATATTTGACATATAAATTGAAAAACTTTCATTTTAAAATTCTGAATTCTATGCATTTACTATTGAAGATTGATTTTTAGCTCACTCGTCTTGTGAATAGACTCTTTCTGTCATATTTTCTAACTTCATCTCTTGTTCATAGACAAGTTATTGATTTTGCTCTATCTAGACCCTTGATTGAACTTTCTTGTTAATTATTAATGCTGTAGCTTTTTAGTTGATTTTTTGAGGCTTTCTAGATAAGCAGCCATATTATTTCTATTTTTGTCTCTGAGCTCTGCCTGTTCCTTAAATGACCTGCCATGAAATGTCTTTCACATCTGTTAACATCTTATTTTCATTTTCTTTTTTTCTTTTTTTTTTTTCTGTGATGATTGTATTTCTCAAGTGGCTAATATTTTCTTCTATTCATATGATGTCAGACAATTAAGTTTGAGAACTCGTTCTAGAAAATGTGCTACATGCCTAATTGCTGAATATCACTACAGTCACCTTCAAAATACTCCCCTGTACGCCAACGCCAGTGCCTGGTCCATACTTCAGAGCAGTTTTAGAATACTTTTTCTGGAATGGCCTTCAGAGCTGTTGTTGCGCAAATTCTGAAAATTAAGTCTGCAAACTCATCCTAGAAAAAGCACTCGGAAGGATGGACTAGGCACTGTTATCAATAATATCTTCTCCAGCGGAATACTCTGAAGGTGACCATAGTGACATTCAGCAATGAGGTATATAGTACTTTTTCTAGGATGAGTTTGCAAACTTAATTGTCTGACCTTGTATATTAAAATACACTCCTTTTGGAAAACATAACCATTATGAGCATCAAGATACAGAACAATTTTAGTACCCATCAAAATTACCTTCTTGTCAAACTTCCTTCTCATTGCAAGCCTTGGTAACTACAAATTTGTTTCCTGTTCCTTTGGTTTTCCCTTTTCCAGATGTCATATAGATGGAATCTTATTGTATAGAGCCTGACGATACCCCCAAATACAGCACCTTGGCATATTGAGTATTTTAAGTTGAAGGGATATAAGAAATGGCAGGTGCAGTATGGACTCTCTGAGCTTCCCTTGAAGCAGATCATATGATCATCATGGGAGAAGCCCCTCCCGTACCTGGAGGACAGGAGCTGCGTCATCTCCAGACACAGAAGGACACCAGAGAACCAAGTGATCAATGAAAGGCCTTGCCAAGTCCCCTCAGTCTGCTACCTGTAACTCATATTCTTTTGCCCTATCACATTTTCCCATGATTCTCTACTCTTATCAAACCTACTGTAAAAACACCCTTGTTTAACCATTTCTATCTTCATTTCCTTATGAAGTCTCCTATGTCACACACACTTATATTAAGAATGTGTTTGCCTTTTCTTTTTAATCTGCCTCTTGTTGGTCTAATGTATAGGGCACAGCCAGAGCATGTAGGATGTTTTTCCTTCCTCCAAGCCCTTCCAGTCTGGCTTCTTTGATTTAGGATAATATATGCGAGATTCATCCATGCTGTTTCATGTCCATCCCTTTTTATTGCTGAGTAGTTTTTCGTTGTATAAATGCATCACAATGTGTTCTTCATTTGAAGAATCCTAGGTCACTTCCAGATTGGGTGATTATGAATAAAGCTACTATGAACATTTACATAAAGAGTGTTTGAAAACAAATTCAGTGTAATTTCTGATTTCCTCTGATGGTTTTCATTTCCATGTAGTCTTTGCTTATGATGATATGTTTTCTTCTCATAAGGGCTTTCTTTAATTCCTGGAGGCACTGTTCTTTTGTGCGTTGTTAAGACTAAGATTAAAAAGCTGAAAAGAATCTCATTTTTAAAATTTACATTTTGTACAGGTATGAATTAGTCTCTTTGGCACTTTGATTTCTTTTCTCTGACGTTTTTATATGCTCTGCAGTGGTTTTTCTTGTCCATTGTAAAAGAGAAGTCTACCACCATTTTTGAGGTATAGGTAAAATTACACACCTTAGGTATTGCTCTGAAATCTGACACAGATTGATACAGGGCCCTAACCAACAATTCTTCCAAAAGGACCTTCTGGAATCTATAATGAAGGAAATAACAAAACTCTTAGTAGGGGTTGGATGGGAACTGGATCATGGGGAATTTGAGCTCCATGCTTCATTCTCGTCTCCTCTGCATATGTTGTCTTCTCAGGTTTTGCATCTTAGTTGAGACAAGTATGGGTAATTCCAGGCAGATGCCCCTTTCCCAGGTGTGGTAGGCAAAAACTTACAAATGGTCCCTAAGCTTCTCATCCTCTCTTGTACATACCTGGTATGGTTCTACCCTATGGAATGTGAGCAGAACTTACGAATGTGATGGGCTACTCTTCCCATGGTTGTATGGCCACATGTGGCTGTTGAATATTGAAATAAGTTGAAATATGAGTAGTGTGATGGACCTGCCAAGTATTTCATTTATTTATTTTTTAATTAATTTAAAAATAAATAGCCATGTTTTGTTACTGGCAACTCTAGATAACAATGTGTTCGCTGAAGTATTTGAGGTGAAGTGTACTTGATATATGCATCTTATTTTGAAATGCATAAAAATGTAACCTGGATATTTTTGTGGTAAAGCAAATATAGTATGGACTTTATCATAGAATCTAGGTGGTGAGTATATGAGGTTTACTGTAAAGTTATTTGACTTTTTTTTTTTTTTTTTTTAGAGTCACTCTGTTGCCCCACGCTAGAGTGTGGTGGCATCATAGCTCACAGCAACCTCTAACTCCTTGGCTCAAGCAATCTACTTGCCTCAGCCTCCCAAGTAGCTGGGACTACAAGTGCCCACCACAACACCCAGTTGTTTTTTTTTTCCTTAGAGACTGGGTCTCTTGCCCAGGCTGATCTCAAACTCATGAGCTTAAGCAATCTTACTTGCCTTGGCCTTCCAGAGAGCTAGGATTGCAGGCATGAGTTACTGCGCCTGGCTGACCTTTTTTGTATATTTGAAAAGTTTCCTAAATATGATGGAAGAAAACCTTTTGATGGATTTTACTGAAAAAAATAATTATACCCAGTAAAGAAAAACCTAGCACCAGATGGCTTTGCTAGTGAATTCTATTAAAGATTTAAAGAATTAACACCAGTCCTTCTGAAATTCATTAAAAAAAATAGAAGAGGAGGGAACAATTTCTAACCCATTTTGTGAAGCCAGCATTACCTAGATGCCAAAGCTAGTAAAAGATACCAGGACTGATATTCCTTATGAATATAAATGCAGAAATTCTCAGCAACAGTACTAAGTTCAGTAGCATAATAAAAGGATTATACACCAGCACCAAGTGGGATTTATCCCGTGAATGTAGAGGTGGTTCAACACGAAACCAATCAGTGTAGTGCACCATACTAATATAACAAAGGGGAAAAAACTAGTAACTTTGACTAACGTGGAAGAGGTAGTTGACAAAATTCAACACTTCATCATGATAAAAGCATTCAAAACACCATAAATAGAAATTTTCTCAACACGGTAAAGGACATGTCTTGAAAACCCATAATGGGCATCATACTCACTGGTAAAAGACAGAATGAAAGCCTTCCTCCTAAGATCAGGAACAAGATGGGCAGGGAGTGGGCCCACTTTCACCACTGCTATTCAGCTGGGTCAGAATTTTTGGTCGGAGCAATTAGACAAGAAAAAACAAAAAGCAGCATGCATCCACATTGGAAAAGAAGTAAAACTATCACCCTAGACAGATGACATGATCTTAAATATACAAAATACCACAGAAGCTAATAGAGCTAATAAATGAATTTCTCAAAGTTATAGGTTTATAAGATCAACACACAACATTTAATAGTGTTTCTTACATCAGCAATGAATAATCTGAAAGGGAAATTAAGAAAGTAATTCCATTTACAATGGTATCTGAATGGATAAAATACCTAGGAATAACTTTAAGGAGGTGAAAGAATGACACACTAAGGCTGGAGGTGGTGACTCACGGCCTGTAATCCTAGTACTCTGGAAGGCCAAGGCTGGAGGATCACTTGAACTCAGGAGTTTGAGACCAGCCAGAGCATAAGGTGGGATCTCACCTAATGTGCACATTGTGAGGCCCTCCCCATCTTGGGTGAGGGGCTCTTCTACAAAAGGAACTTTACCCTGGAATTAACCTAAAAATTGTACCCTCATATTAATTAAAAAATAAATAAAAACTATTAGCAAAAAAAAAAAAAAAGAAATAAAAAAGGAAAAAGCCAGGAGTTGTAGCTAGGGCCTATAGTCTCAGCTACTTGGACTGCTCTAGCCCAAGAGTTTGAGGTTGCTGCGAGCTACAATGCTATAGCACTCTATCAAGGGGCACAAAGTGAGACTCTATCTCAAAAAAAAAAAAAAAAAAAAAAAAGTTCTCAAAAGACTTGTGTAAGAACATTTATAGCCATTTTATTTATAATAGCCAATAGTTACCAACAGCCCATGTATTCCTTAATAGAAGAATGGATAAATGGAGTTTATTCACAAAATGGAATATTAATTTAGTAATTAAAAAGAATGAACTAGTGGGTCCATATTAGAATTGGATGCTTGCTTTTCCATTCTTGTGATACTTTAGTAAGAAAATGGGCACAGTTTAAGGGTGTACAGCACACCTTGTGGGTCCAGGACAGGGACTTTACCTAACAAATACAAACATTGTAACCTAATTGTTTGTACTCCCATGTTAATCAGAAATAACAAAATTAAAGGAATGAACTGTTGATTTAACCAATAACAGGAGTGTATTATGCTAAGAAGCATTACACAAAAATGCATAGTGTGTAATTACATTTACATGAATCTTTAGAACTAATCTGTGGTGGGGTAAAAAATGTCAGAATATTTGTTGCGTCCAGGTGTATGGAGAGATTGTCTGATAAGGTTTATGAGATCACATTCCAGAGGAACTGTGGTATTCTGTTATCTTTAGAGTAATTTGCGTACATAGTGTGTACATTTGTTAGAACTCACCTAAGATTTGTGCATTTCATGTGATATAAATTTTGCATCAAATAAAAAACTAGTTAATGATATGAAAGAAAAAAATAATTCTGAGCTTTGAAGATGATAGTCACACAGCAACATAAAACAGCTCCATGTTTATGGACTGTTAGCAGTTGCCTTGGCCTTGCAGTTGCCTTGGCCTTACAGTCTGATGTTTTACAGTGTGCTCAGAGCTGAGAGCTACATCGTGGTGTTTCTTATTGTTTAATTAATCCATTTGTAGACTCTAAGCAGACTGCACAAATGGTGTTTATGTAGGTTTTCCTTCTCTAGAACTTCCTGTCTAGTGATAAATCATTGGTGCCCAGATTAGAACCCTGTAAGCATTTGTGAAGGAAAAAAGTGTTCAGCATTATATATTGAAAAATTACTACGCAATTGATAATTTGATACATCTTCAGGAAGAAAAAAGCATTTACAAAATCACATTTTTTTCTATTAATGGCCACTGTAATTTCATGCAATATTATAGCAAATACATGTAGTGGTTATCAGAACTTTCTAGTAACATTCAGAGTTTTCTCTCCTGAGTTCTGTAATGTTTAATATTCCTTAAAATAAGAATCATCTGGAGTGCTGGTTCAAAATATACTTCCTATACTCTCTCCCTGGAGATTTCTGCTTTATGGGTCTAGGGTGGGGATTACACCTTTATTCTTTTTAACAAGTTATCAGGCAATTTTCATCAGCTTGGGAATTGTAGTATTTCGATATAGGTAAAGGCATCAAAGAGGAAGTACTCTTGTAACTTTTTTTTTTGTTTTTACTTTTTTTATTAAATCATAAAGAGGTAGATCATGTTTACATTGTGGGAACAATGTGCTGATTGCATGTACAATTTGGAATACTTACATCGTACTGGTTAATATAATAGGTTAATACTTCAATATAAGAACAATAAGGTAATACTGTTTATTAAGCAGTTACCACATCCCAATCCCTGTTCTAGATGCTTTTTTCCCAGTAATTTGTTTAATCCTCATGAAAGACAAAGGTGCTATTATCATCTTTTATTAGAGATGAGGAAAGAGGTGAGAGGATAAATAATTTCACCTCCCACTCTCATCTCCCTGCCCTCCACACACCTGGCACAAAAGTAGTAGGTGACAGGATCAGGGTTTAAACCCAGACGTTCTGGCTGCAGAGATCATGGCTTAGCCAATAATTTATTCACATGGCTGCAACATGAACAGGGAGAATGGCTTGTTCATTCTGAGGGTTGGAAGGAATTTTGCTGCAAGAGATTAATGAGGTGTACTCACAGTCCAAGGCCCCAGTCCTTCCTCTTCATATCTCCTCACCACTCTGTACACTGGTGATCTTGAGAGAAGAGAAGTTGGAAGGCTTTGGCATGAACTGTGACACAGTCACTTGTTAGCAGCAGGAAGGTGGGCATGCTGTGGCCTGTCCCTATCGCGGGTGAATAACACTCTCCCTGGTGTGCGGATCATGGGAGGCAATGCCTGTAAAAGCACTCGACAGATGCCTGGTGGTGTCAGTCACCCTGTGCTGCTCTGCCGTCTCCCTCTTGGTTCCTCATCCTGCATATTCCTATGTGTGGAGGGGGCTCTTCTGCTGTTTTGATGCTCACCTGTTGCTGCAGCATCCTTTTAGTTGCTGTTATTTTTGTCTTGCCTCTTGTTCAGCCCTTTTGTGACTTGTGATTGTTGTATATGTGTCTTTATTAAAAAGAAATGTTTCCACACCCCTCACCCCATGAGAGAACCTTACTAAAAAGTTGAACTTGCTTATGGTAATGTAGAAGACATGGGGATGTGGTTAACTACTCTTCAGGGCTGTAGTCAGCAGAACCTAGACTGTAAAAATCCTCTGCAGGACCAAAGACCTGTTCTTCAATAAAGATAGGAGGAGGAGTAAGGTGGGGATGAGAGAGATGGAAGTGGGAGGACTTTATGGATGAAAAGAGATTTAAGAGACACTTGCAGTGTGTGGACTGTATACGGATCCTGATTCAAACAAACTTAAGACATGGACCATTATGAGACAATTATAAAATTGAATACTGATGAATTTTAAAAGCTATTTAAAACCTTTTCATTTTATTTTATTTTAATTTTTTTGATTTTTATTTCAGAATATTAGGGGTCCACATTAAAACCTTTTTAGTCATGGTAAGAATGACATATTTTTAGATGAAATGACATTATCTGAGACCTCCAAATACCTTGCTGAGGTTGACTGATAAGTACATTAGGCTTCATTATCATGTTTGTGTATGTTAATGTAAGGTTTAAACTAAGTGTCTATAACCCTTGTTTATCTACATCAAATTCCAGAATTAATAAAATGGTTCTCACTCTAAAATTGATTCCATCTTTTTTTAAGGCTGCACCAAATTATAGCCCCAGAATATGGGGAAAGGGGAGAGGGAGGGGAGGAGAAGAGAAGGATGGGTGGAGGGAGGGTAATTGGTGGGACCACACCTATGGTGCATCTTCTAAGGGTACATGTGAAATTTACTAAATGTAGAATATAAATGTCTTAACACAATAACTAAGAAAATACCACGAAGGCTATGTTAACCAGTTAGATGAAAATATTTCAAATTGTATATAAAACCAGCACATTGTACCCCATGATTGCATTCATGTACACAGCCATGATTTAATTTAAAAAATAAAAAAAAATTGATTCCAAGGAGTTATCACTTACTTCGTATTTACTCTCCACATCCACCTTGGCTTGCTGCGATTTTATTCCAGTATTTTCTGAGAGGTTTTTTTCTAGATAAGCCAAACTTCTTGGAAGCAGTTGCCTTAAGCATCTGTCAATAGAGTCTGATCAGATTGGTTAAATTGAATGAATTAAACTGAGGCAAAGTCAAGTGGATGAAAACCTCCCGGTCTTCCAGAAACATCTGCTCCTTGTGACAGGCTCACAAAGGTCACTTTCACTGATTTACCTGAGTTGAATTGGAGAGAGCAGGTGCAGAGTTGTTGGCTTCTTTTGTCCTGCACCTGCCTTACCTCAGGTAAGTAGAAACAGCTGTTGAAAGCAGAATAGCATTACCCGGTAGGTGGGTCTGGAATGATCCCAAATACTCAGCTCTTTGTGCTGCTTCATTTTAAATAGCTGATATTTTTGACTTGGCATCACAAAAGAAGCACATTAGGACATCTTAATAACATACTAAATTCTTCGGGATTTTGACTGGAGTCAGTTAGAGCGTCATGGTTCATTCAAGTTGCTGCACTGAATGCAGTTATGGCCTGCTGCCCTGTGTGTTCGCCGGCCCTCTGCTTGCCTTGGAGCAGAACAATGCAGTGTGGTGCGCCTGGCTCCCTCACCCTGTAACTAAATGCTTCTTGGCATTGCCAAAATTTAGATCTTGTGCCTGTAGCAACTGCTTTTTAATAGCCAAGATAAAGAGGAGGGGATATCTATATGTTAAGGGAGCACTTGGCTTAATTATTTGAGGGGGGCAGGTGGTGGGAAAGATAATGTAAATTTTAAAATGTACTGGGCTCATTGCACCATTTTTTGTTCTGGACATAACTACACTTATTTATGTTGGTGCTAAGGTTTTCTATCTTGTAGTATGCAGACTATGCAGCAGTTAGATACTTCTGTAATCTAATGAAGCACACTGTTCTCTTTGCTAAATCTGTATGACTTGGCATAAGGGGTTTAACTTCTGTATTCTCAGTTGCCTATTCTGCAAAATGAGGATGATAACAGAACTAACTTCATAGAGTTGTGGTGGGAATAAGATGAAGAAACATATGCTGGGGGCTGAGCACAGTACTGGGCCTGGAGTAAGTGCTCAAAAACTTACGATTACTCGGGCAGTGCTTGTGGCTCAAAGGAGTAGGACGCTGGCCCCATATGCTGGAGGTGGTGGGTTCAAACCCAACCCTGGCCAGAACTGCAAAAAAACATACAAACTTATGATTACTGTTAGTAGTGGTAGGACTAGTATACTAGTATGTGAACAAACAGATTGAACATGCAACTTTGGACCCTTTTACTTGAACAGAAATTAACATTTTATCTTAATAGTATGGTCCTTGTCAAAGCATTCATGTGGTGATTATAAATGAAATTATAAACACATAGAAAAGAAACATGTTTCAAACTTCCTGACATGTAAATATGTGCTGGATATATTTTGATGAAAGAGAAAATGGAATTGTTGTAGAGCAGGGTGTCCAACCCCTACTTTTTTTTTGATTCTGGGGCTCTTTGGAAGAATATGAGTTGTCTTGGGCCACACATTGAATACATAAGCTGATTAGCAAAAAGAAAAAAAAAGTCCCTGCATATTTTTCACGCTATCCAACACCACAGAAAAATAAAAAAATCCTCTTAACATCAGCCTGTGTCTGCTGGTTGGATGCCCCTGTTGTAGAGGATTTGGGTGGTTCCTTAGCTTATTGGCTGTGTTCTAAGTGTCTAAAATGTTATGTTGGAGTCAGCCTGATGCAGTCATTTCTGGTTAAGCATGTTATTGACCTCCACAGTTTGATTCATTAAAAAATTATCTTAACTAGTTTTTAGTTAGGTATTATTATCATAAATAAGTATATAGATTCAACCAAAAAAATTTTTTTATTCCTACCGTACCATTCAAACAGCCTAAATTAACAGTGATAAATTTAGAACTTAGAAGCATTAACCTCTTAGGCTGCATTCTTTTTTTTTTTGTGCTTTCAAATATATTAACACCTTAAATTTTTAACAAGTTTGAAATTTAAGGTGCTTTGTTTTTGTTTTCCAAGATGTTTGAGTGGTACTCCTCTTCATAAAGGCTACTTTTCTGATTCAGAAATTTTCCATTTGGGAAAGCTTGAAAAAGGTCTTTCATGTTTGGGTTATTGATATAACAACTGCCCTTACATTTACAGAGGTAACTAATGTTTTAATTTTTACACTAAAGTATGTACTTTTTAACTTTAGTTTTTGACAAATAAAAACAACACATAAAATATAAAATGTAATATAGCCAACACTCATAAATTCAACACAGAAAATAAAAGTGTTAGTTTTTTCACATACACTTCAGATTTTTTTTGTTTTTTTAACAAAATGTTACAGGTGTAGTTCCTTGTCCTCTCCTACCAGGTTCTACTCATCCACTTCTCTGCCAGAAAGAACCATTGTCTTTTCTCTGTGGGTTTATGCATATATCTATTTTGTATTTTTGTAATATTTTAAAAAGCTTCCATACCCTCATCTTTTTTAACTTAGCTCTTTTCACTCACCATTTTCTTTATAGATCTATTCATATTTGTCCATACGTCTGTTCTTACTCATTTAATAGCTATGTAGTATTCCATTATTAATTTACACTTATTCATTCCTCTACTGATGGACATTTGTGTTGCTCGCAGTTATGAACAGTGGAATTGTAGTGAACATCCTTGTAGTTATTTTCTTTTGTACCCATGTGAGAGTTAGTTCAGGATGCACTACCTGGTCAGTGAAGTTCTGGGTCAATGAATAGGCTCATTCTCAACTTCTCTGGAAATGACCTAAATGCTCTCATGTGCTCCTTTCAGTAGTGTGCACTTCCGTTTCCCCACATCCTTGCTCAGCTATTGACTTTTGGAATTTGGAATCTATAATGTTTATCAGAACAGTGAACGAAAATACCTTATTTCTTTGTAAGATGATAGATACAGATACTTTCATTAAGTATCTACCACCACTTTGCTGATAATTTCCATAAGGAGATTTCGAATTTGCATGTAACATCTAACGTTGGCTGCTGTGCCAGGTCTCTGTCTCTGTCTTTTTAGCACTGTTAAACTGCCGCTATTTATAATCATTCCTGGAAAGAAAGGGATCGGTTTCCCTAAATAACCTGCCCTTCTGCAAGCACTCCAGTATCCGCACACATCTTTCAGTGGGTCCCTCCATGGAAAGATGCGTATTTTAATACTCACTTTGTGGGGTTGCTCCTCAACTTTGTTTGCCCGTTGGCCCTTTTGATAAACTTAAATGTCTTATTTCCTTCTCTCCACTGTAGCCTCTGATATGCTGCCACTTATAGCTTTGTCTCCGACATCATGGGAGCTATATTAAAAAAAAAAAATTAGCAGTTTGGGCAATGACTAAAAGTGAACACTGACAGATAAAAATGTAGATATTGCGATTGGAAGTGGCTTTTTTGTCCTTTTGAAAACATTTTATGCAATTTAAAAATGGAGTGAGGGAGAATAGATAAGAAACTTTGGTCAAAACAAATTTGTAAGTATAACATTTGTATATGTGTATTTGACATAAAATGTGTATTTTTGCAGTTTCTAAAATGAGTAGTTTCTACTGCTAAATAAAATGAAAAGTTAAGAATGCTTATTTTTAATCAATATTGAAAGCCATGGTTTGAATTTTGTGCTTTAGAAATAAATGTACATAGTTGGGTTTGATTTGTTAACTCATCAGATGACTGTGGTTCTTTTATTTTTCAGTTAACATTTCAACTCCATTTCTGTACCTCATCATCAGAGATGGAGACTACCAGATATTACCAGGTTGGGCATGGAGGGTGGGAGAGATCACGGGAATGAAAACTCCCTCCTTCTCCCCTCCCTTTCTTTCTCCAAATAAACCTCTGTTCTCAAAGAGAGCTGTGGCCTTGGAACTCTGTTATAAACAATTCAATTAGATTAAAATGTCCTTGGGTTCAGAAGATGGTCTCAGAAATTATTTTCTACTCACACCTGTGCCTTATTCCATTTGGGCTGCCCAAACAAAATGCCTTAGAATTGGAAATTTATAAATAGAATAAATTTATTATTCATAGTTCTGGAGGCTGAGAAATATAAGGTCAAGCAAGGTGCCTGCAGATTGAGTATCTGGTCAAGGTTTGCTCTATGCTTCAAAGAGGGCCAGACACATGATTCACACCAATTATCCTAGCACTCTGGAAGGCTGAAGCTGGTAGTTTGCCTGAGCTCAGGGGTTCTAGATCAGCCTGAACCAGAGCAAGATCCATCTCTAAAAATAGCCAGGCATTGTGACGGGTGCCTGTAGACCCAGCTACTTGGGAAGCTGAGCCAAGAGAATCACTTGAGCCCAAGAGTTTGAGGTCACTGTTAGCTGTGATGCCATGGGACTCTACCGAGGATGACAAAGGGAAACTGTCTCAAAAAACAACAACAACAACAAAGATTGTGTCCTCACATGACATAAGGGGTAAAGAAGTTCTCTGCTTCTTTAGAAGGACACTAATCCGAGTTCACAAGGATGTAGCCCTCATGATCTAATCACCTCCCAAAGGCACCATGTCTTAATACCAAGAAGACCCTAATTCTTAACCTTTAATTAAAGATGATCAGTTTTAGAGAATTGTTCTGAAATGAATTAAGGCAAATAGGACACCACAAACAAGCTGTATTTCCTAACCTCTAGTAGAAATGAGTGCATGAGCGATGATGGAAAGATGCAGGTTCAGATGGAGACTCGATGAGCGTGTCAAGCCCCTTAAAGCAAGGCTGCGGGATCCAGCCCCAAACTAGACTGAGAATAAGGTCACACACCCTGGCCTTCTTGTCCTTGGGAATCTGGTGGTCAGCCAAGTGTCTCAGACAGCATGTATCTATAATACAGGGAAGGAACACATATTTATTAGGGAAGTCTTCCAGAAATAGCTCTAATTTTGGGTCATTTTCTTGCCAAATTTTCAATTTTATGTTCAGAAAATAAGTCATCTTTTTAGTAAGAGACCACAACATTATTGTAATTATGTAAGAAAAAGTGATGTCTGTGTGTGTAGTAAAAAGACTAGATTGAAATAAAATCTCTGAGTGATTATCTTTTAGTAGTGGGATTAGGTTATTTTAATTGTATATTTTCTGGAATTTTTTCAGTAAGTATCCATTATCTTTATGTCAGGGCCTAGTCTACCCTTCAAAGCAATGTTGAAGCTCTTTTTCTGGAGTGACCATCAAAGCTGTCATCATGTAACATCCTTGATGTCCTGAATGTCATCAAAAAATCTTCTTTTCAATATTTCCTTTCATTTTGGTAAAGAAAAAGTCATTGGGGGCCAGATCAGGTGAGTAGGGAGGGAGGTTCCAGTACAATTGTTTTTTCATTGGCTAAAAACTCCCACACAGACAGTGTGGTGTGAGCTGGTGCATTGTTGTCATGCAAGAGCCACGAGTAGTTGGCCAATACTTTAGTTAAGATTTTTCTGTTTCTTACAGGATGTTTACTTGGTCTGCTCAGTGCTTCCCACAGCCAGTGATTTTGATGCATGATTTAATGAGTTTTTTGCAATGCTTCCATGTTCCACTTGTTAGTGGCCACTTTAATCTCTATTCATCAGTGATGCTTTATCTCGGAAAAATGTTTAATCTGTTTGTACACTGCTGTTTACTTCATGGCATTATCTGCATAAACTTGAACTAACATACCCCTGATTTCTCCTCCACTCTTGCCAAGTTTAACAAGAAATTTACGCATTTTTTGTTGCTCTAATTCAAGCTCCAACACTGACATACCAAGGTTATGAAACCTTACTGAGTTGTTAGTACAGTTCTACCAATATAAGCACACAGTGGCAAGTTTGCAGACTTGATTGTCAGACCGTATACTTTCTTGGTACTTAGTTATGCAATATATTTCATATTCTCTCTCTCTTTCTCTGCCTCCTGTGACCTTTGGAATTTCTTTTTGTTGCTCCTGGTTTTGTAACCCTCTCCAGTTAAAATTAAAATATTCTCAATGAAATATTTAAACAGACTAGATAATGACTAGAGTAGATTGTCTCAATAGAGTGTCATTATGAGAGTGGCCTACTGAGGCTTCTCCTAGAATCTTCTCAAGAAAAAGCTTCCTTTTATAGGGGTGATATAATTGTAAAGTAGCCTACTCTACTAATGATGATTTTACTTGGACATCTGAAATTGGAGACATGGAAACACAATTCCTCTTTCTAAATTCATGGATTCAATAGCACTAGGAACTCTAAGAGTACTGATAAGCCAAACATTACTTAATGATCACATCATATTATTTTTTAAATTAAAATTTTAAATAATTATTTTAAAATGTAGAGATGGGGTGTCTCACTGTATTGCCTAGGCGGTCTGAAACTCCTGGCCTCAAGCAGTCCTCCCCAAGTACTGGGATGACAGATGTGAGCGATCATGCCAGGCTCATCATGAAAATTATTAAATAAAATAATGTTTTGTGAAATCAATCATATAATTTTTTTAATTTACAGTATAAGTCCCTATTCATTTTTAAAAAAATTTTTTGAGACAGAATGTTACTCAGTCGCCCTGGGTTTGAGTGCCATGGCATCACAACTCATAGAAACCTCAAACTCTTGGGCTCAAACGATTCTCTTGTCTCAGCCTCCCGAGTGGCTAGGACTACAGGCACCTGCCATAACACCTGGCTATTTTTAGAGACGGAGTCTTGCTCTGGCTCAGTCTGTTCTTGAACTTGTTAGCTTAGGTGGTCCACCTGCCTAGCCTCCTAGAGTGCCAGGATTACAGGTGTAAGCCGCTATACCCGGCCTACCCAATTTGTTTTTTTAAGAGACAGGGTATCATTCTGTTACCCAGGCTAGTCCCAAATTTTTAGCCTGAAGTATTCCTCCTGGCTTGACCTCCCAAAGTGCTGGGATTATAGGCATGAGCCGGTGCACCTGGCTACATTCCCTATTTAAAATAATTTTGTGATGAAACTTTTTATTGTATGTGTGATGAAACTTTTTATGAAACAATTTCCTACTAATTTATGTTTGCTCAAAGTAGCTTACACCAAGATTAAAGAGCTCCCAGTGTTTTACCTGTAACAGAATATTAGTGCCAAGAAGTATCTTGAAGATCATCTTACTAAATTCTACATTTTATTCACATATAAATTGAGAGGCAGTGGGCTATGTGACTGGCCAGTGTTTAGTTCTAGCGAACAAAGCACAAGCAAGACACAGTTTCCTAGGATGGCTTCTCTTCTAGTTCTTTAGTGACTACATCATACTACATATAAGTGATGAGCTGTTATTTTCAGGACATACCGTGTCTTATTTCTGCTGCAGTGCATCTTGTGAGCAGAATGCTGCTATTTTTTAAAACCATTTATTGGGAGCATAATATTTACCAGTACAGTGCTAAGCAAATGCTATGTCACAAATTTTATTTTTATCCTCATAATAACTATGAAGTTGTTTTTACCTTTGATGACCATGTCACGTTGGCTTTGAACACTGATGGAATGGTCTGTGACTACAGGTATTACAGCATTCTCCACTCTTGCCACCTTTGTGATTATATTTGTCCTTCTCAGTCGTCTAATGCTTAAGTTTTTACCTGTGATAACTTTTATTCTGAGAGAGTTTGAAATTAAATAGCCCCTTTCCTCTTAATTTACACCATATAGAGTACCTCACATATGCACACAATGCTACCTCTGATATTACATATGTGGTCAAATCTTTACAAAAAGTTGCAAGAAATGTATACCTAGAATCATATTAAGGCCAATTCCTCAGGCCAATAGGTAAAGTGTTGGAATGAAAACTATTTTTTGATGATTCCTATCATTTCAGAGATGGTCCTCCAACAGCTGTAGTGAAATATGTCAGTGCTAATGATTCCGCTTCTTTAGTAAGTTGTGAGAAGCTCCAGGCATCTATCCTGAGGAGTCCTGTCGCATGGCTGTGCTCTGATGTGGTATGCAAATTAAAGCACCAGCATCTTAAAGAGATATTGCTAGTGGCACACCATGTATGGGCCACTTGAGCAAAAAAAAAAAGGCTGCTGTTAAATTTAATGATGAAACTGAGTGTCATTAAGTGTATGCTTATTCAAAGAGTTTCCCCCCTGAACATCTGTTCCCTTGTCAGAAATGTCACTTTTAAACAGCACCTGTGTGGTAGAGTCATTTCCAACTTTCTCTTCATGGAGTCACCTTGTTTTTGCTAATGGACTTCAGAGTAAAGGAAGAAAACACAAACTTGTTTTCCAAATCGTACTGTTATATTTCTGCCTCAGCAATGTGCTATAAAATGTAAGAAAATGGACAGTATTCCTTAGGAGAATCTTTTATAAACATATGATAGAATATTTTGTCATTTGTGTAAAAACTTTTCCTGGAAGGTAAATGCTAGGGTTTATGTCATTTACAGTAGCTTCAGGAGCAATCGTATACTGAAAATCTATGGAACATGTCCTCTTTCATATTCATTAAGAGACAGTGACCACTGGAACCTGTGTATTAACATTGAAGCATTTGAGTTTCCTTTGAAATCTAGAGATGACAGCTTCACTAGTGCCTGCTTTGGGGAAGAAGGAGGTAAGGAGAGGAGAATTAACATGTGGGCAGAGACTGATCTGAGGGACAGGTGCATGTTAAGTGGAACCTTTGGTCATGTACATATATGAAGATAGCATTTTTGTAACTGTTGCCTGGTTTGTAGTCTGTTTTTTACCTCTTAGATTTTTGTTTAATATTTCTATTCAGCTATAACATAAATGCAAAAGAATATACAAATCTTAAGTATACTGTTGGGTGATTTTCATAAACAGGACACATGCACCAATACCCAAATTTAGAAACAGAGCATTCCCAGCAACTCAGAAGCCAATTTCTTATCCCTCAGCCTTCTATATAGGCTAATCACGATCTCGATATAGGCAGTCCCTGAGTTACAGGCATCTGATCAATGTACAACTTACATTTATAAATGCGGGCTATTACAGGTCATAGCTAAAATGTATATGTTCCAACTTATATACAAATTCAACTTAAGAACAAATCTACAGAAGCTATCTTGTTCGTAACCTGGGCTGCCTGTATCTAACACTGTGGATCAGGATTGCCTCTAGAAATGACCAGATGAAGGATGGTCATTTTAGCCCAAGCACAATGGGAATTACCAAAAGTTTTAGGTGGTGAGATGACATCCTCTGATTTGCATTTCTAAAAGACTAGCAGCTGCAGGGTGGAAAACAAACTGTAGGGCTTCAGAATATAAGCAGAGGGACCAAATCAGTGGCCATTTAAAGAAACTGCCTGGTGGGTTGACCTAGCACTCTGGCCATAAAGATGGAATGAAACGAACAGATTTAGGTTGGACACACACACCAAATGTATTATTAGGTTGAATAAACTCCATCTATACATGAGGTGTAAATAAAAGAGAAGGAGGGATTAATAGTTTTCAGGTTCTTGGATATTGTAATGAATGGGGGAAAGTAGAAGAGGCAAATGTTGGAGTAAGAAGTTCTGGAGTTTAAGTTTGGACGTGTTATTTTGAAATGACTATGAGGTTTCAAAGGGGAAATACCCAGAGACATGTGGATAAATGGCCATAATCTGAAAGTATGAAAAAGGAATCCTGGCTAGAGATCTAATGTGAGAATTATCGACATGCAGGTTACATTTAAAACCATAATATTGATGAAGTAGCTTAGAGATGAAGCGTAAAGTAAAAAGAAATGACAATATGTATAGGCATGCCACACAGAAAGGGAAACATAAAAAGAGGAAGCTTTCAAAAAGGCCATCGCAGAAGAACGATCATTGGCAAGGGGTGACATTGGATCATTTGGACAGTCTGAATGGAAGACATATGACGTATATGTTGGGGCAGAACCCACCCAAGACAGCAGCGATAGGCTCAGTCGCTACCTTCAAGGGCCCTTGCCCACAGTGGTCAGTCGTCCCTCTGTCACCTGCTTTGGCAATCACTGTACTCTGTAAACTGAATGGCATTCAGCTGTAATAGGAACTTACTGATTTTTGACAGAAAATGGACAAGTTTGAATTTGTACCTTCAAGGTGGAAAAAACAAATTATTTTTAACATATCTACTTGCCAATCCAATACCAAAAGGCTATGCCAAATGTGTATATTTGAATAACCAAAATGAAAACATCGCTCCCTTTCCTCCTCCTCCGTTTCCCACACACATACACAACCCCTTTAATGGTGGATATCTTAATTTTTATTTCAGAGCTTTTCTGAGATTGTTAGTCTTTGAAACACTATTTCCTTTAATCTTCCCAAGCATCATTATTTGGAGATGTGTTCTTGAATAAAGTGCTTAGAATTGGTAAATGCACGTTCATTACTGTACTCAGCCTGAGTTCCTTTGAGATTTTATAATTGAACATTAGAAATATGCATCATTTTAGAAGTCTTCAGAGATCGATCTCGATGTTCCCTCTTTTAGCCTAGCTGCTTTTACAGTGCTCCTTATGTATTTATTGAAGAAGATGAGATGATTTTCTGCTCCTATATGCTTCACTTTGATTGTTCAATCATGATTGTATTTTCCATATACTTGAACATAGTGACTAAGAAGAGAGAATTCTGGTAACAAAGGTGCTGCTTCTAAATAGAAAATGTTTTATTCAAAAGTGCTTATAACCACTCCTAAGGAATAAATGAAATTCTGAAGCCTGTGTGGAATTATATCACGGGGCAGAGTTGGTCTTTTTCGTCATGATAAACGTATACTAGAAATTATAGTCTGAAAAGTGACTGTGCCAGGAGATTCTGGGAAGATGACAGAATAAAAAGCACCAGGAATCTGTCTTCCCACATGGGCAGTGAATGCACGGGCAGGACCTGTTTGTTGTAACTATTTTGGAAATCTAGAATCTATTGAAGGCTTGGTGCTTCTCAGGGAAGGCTTTGATGGTAAATTGTGGTTAATTTTGGTTAATTTTAGTTCTTAACACAGCAGCAGTTACCCACCCTGTTCCTCAGCCCCGATGCAGGCAGCCACACCCTTCTTCCATGAGAAGCTTGCATGCACCTTTTGGGAACTAGTATGGGCAGTAAAGACCCTATCTTCCAAATACTGGGATACATGTGCCGACTGCTACTTGTCATCACAGAACTGTAGACAGAGAGGGGCAGCAATTGCTGTTATATGTCTCCATTGTTGCAGGCCCCTCCCCCTTCAGCTGAAGTGAGTTTCATGGACCATAAAGGTCTGATGGCCTTGTAATCCACTTCATTTTTTCTTTTCTTTTCTTTCTTTCTTACTTTTTTCTTACTTTCTTTTTTTTTTTTTTGCCTTTTGGGTACCAGATTTTGGAAACTAAGATATTTAAAAGTAACTGCCTGTGTGAGGGAAATTAGAAAGTCACCACACTTAGCGAGGGAAAGATGCAGGCTTAGAAAAGATTTGAGAGGACCTCAAGTTTACACCTCAAGCTGACCATGGCATAGAAACAAAACAAAAAATCCAAGCAATTCCTTGGGAATAGAGGGAATCTGATTTCTAGGGCTACCACATGATTCAATTCAAGTGTCTAGTTTTCAGCAGAAAATTACAAGGCATATAAAGAAACAAGGAAGTGTGATATATTTAAAAGAAAAACTAAAACCAACAGAAACTGTTCCTGAAAAAGACCTAATGGCTCATCTACTAGTGAAAGACTTTAAGACAACTGCATTCAATATGTTCAGAAGACCAAAGTAGTGGGTGAAGTTCAGAAAACAATACTATGTATATGAACAAAATGAAGATATGAATAGAGAAAACATAAAGAGGAATAAAGTACCATAACGATAATGAACAATTTACTAGAGGGATTCAAAGGCAAATCTGAGCAAGCAGAAGAATGAATCTATGAACTTGAAAACTGGAAAATACAGCGGTGCCTGTGGCTCAAAGAAGTAGGGTGCCAGCCCCATATGCCTGAGGTGGCAGGTTCAAACCTGGCCCTGGCCAAAAACTGCAAAAAAAGAAAAACTGGAAAATAGAAAATATCAAGTCTGAGGAACAGAAAACAAGATTGAAGAAAAGAGAATAGAGTATAAAGGCCCTATGGAATGCCATCAAGCAGCCTTACATGAACATTGGAGAAGATTCAGAAGGAGAAGAGAGGCAGAGTTAATGACTGGAAACTTTCCAGATTTGATGAAAGACCATGTAAACATCCAGGAAGCCAAACAAACCCAGGTAGGATGAACTCATAGACCAACACCGAGACACATTATAATTAAACTGTCAAAAGAAGAAAAAAAGAAATCAGCAAGAAGGAGGCTTCACAGGTCGTTAAGATTATCTGCAGATTTCTTATCAAAAACTTTGGCATCCATGAGCCAGTAGACTAATATAGTCAAGTGCTAGAAACAAACAAACAGAAAACCCCTCTGACAACTAAGAAACCTATATGCAGGAGAAGCACTCTTTGATAGTGAGGGAGAAATTAAGATATTCTCAGATAAACAAAAACTGAGAGTTTGTTATCATTAGACCTGCCTTGCAAGAAATGCCAAAGGGGTTCATCTAGGTTGAAATGAAAGAACTCTAGACAATAACTTGAAGGCACGTGAAGAGCTAAAGATTTTAGTAAAGATAAATCAGGGACTCTCTGAGTTATAAACATATGACTTACCTACAACTCACTCTTATGAACAGAGGCTATTTCAGTAAGTCCCTGAATTATAACCATCTGACTGATACATGACTCACCCTAACAAATGAAGCCTATTACAGGTAAATGTCCCTGTTCTAACTTACATACAAATTCAACTTAAAAACAGATCTGCAGAACCTGTCTTGCTCATACCCTAGGGACTGCCTATACGTGGAAAATTATGAAAGGTGGTATTATTATAACCATGGTTTGTAACTCAGCCTTTTGTTTTCTACATGATTTAAGAGACTAATACATTTTTTTAAAAGGCGTTTATTAGTCTAAAAGCTAATGTTATTATAACTTTGGTTTGTAACTCCACATTTTTTTAATATAATTTAAGAGACTTAATACATTAAAAAATTTTTTAGTTTATGTTTTTGGACACAATGTGTAAAGATGTAATTTTGCAGCATAAGTAACTGAAAGGGGCAAGGACAGATAAGAAAAGAACAGAGTTTCTGTATGTTATTAAAGTTAAGCTGGTATAAATACAAATGAGAGTGCTCTAACTCCTTAGTCCCCATGGTAACCACAAAGTAAATACATATAAAACATTAAATACTCCTCAACTTATGATGGCCTGTGTCCCAATAAACGCCTTATAGATTGAAAATATTAAGTTGAAAATGTATTTAATATTCTGATAAACCCATCATAAAGTTGAGAAATTGTAAATTGAGCCACTGTCTATGTTCCTGGACTTAAAATGAAGTCAAACAATCTTAAGAGATAGCTTGATTTTAGTCCTTGCTGAAAAAAACACTGAGTTAATAACTCTCCTATTATTTTACTATAAAGACTGATCATCCTCGCAGAAGGCATGGATGGATGAAAGGCCAGCATTATTTGGCTCTGGGTATTCCCTGTGATTCCCCCAAGAATTTTATTCATTGAGCCCAAGATTCTTCTGCTCCATACTGTATTTCTACTTCTTCTCCTCAAAGAAGTAAACTTTATATTGAAGTAAAAAAAAAAAATCTTAAATAGAACTAGGTATCAGAAGTCATTTTTATATAGAAGGAAGTGAGAAACGTGTCACCACAAAGCATCAGCTAGACACAAAAGGGGACACGAGTGCAAGAAATGATGGACATGATCTGAAGGCATTTAGAAAACAATAGCAACGTGAAAGAAGTCTTCCCCTGTTGTTCACATTCTAACATATGCTGCAAACACAGCCATTATTAATATAATGAAAACAGTTTGCTCCACATCAGTGTAACTGGACAGCCCAGGAGAGTGGACTGGAATGCCCATGTGTGAACAGTGACCATTGTAGTGAGCAAGTGTACTGTGTGGCTGTCATGTTCAACTGAATAGAGCAAATGTGCATCAAATTTTGTGTTGAACTTGCAAACTATTCATGTTTTTATTGTTTCAGGTTAATTTGAGGGTACAAAGAATTAAGTTACAATGTTTGCATTTGTTAGGCAAGTCCCTCTTATATATTTGTGTCCCACCCCCAAGAGGAGTGTCATATACCCTGACATTGTGCCCAGTAAGTAGGGAGGAATAGAAACTATTTAAGTGATTCAGAAGGCTTTCGGGGATGATGTACTGAGTGAAATGCAAATATAAATGTGGCACAGTGCTTCAAAGATGGTCGAGAATCTGTTGAAAGTGATGCACGTTCTGGAAGGGCTGCACCAAGCAGAACACCTGAGAATGTGTGAACATGTGTGGGCTGCAGTCAGCAAAGATCAGTGACTGACAACAGTGCAAGAACTACAAGCCAATCTGGGACGATTCCAAAAACTACTGTGTCCAAGATTTCGATACAGAGTCTTAGCGTGAAATGTGTTGTGGCAAAATGTGTCCACAGCTTCTGCTGTCAGAGCAGAAGGAACATGGTGCTGCATTTGGTAATGACTTGCTTCAGACTGGTACCAGTGAGCCAGCTTTCCTGAAGAAGGTCCTAACTGGAGATGAATTGTGGATCTACAGCTATCTATGATCCAGAAACAGAGACCTGGTTGTCCCAATAGAAGCTACCTGGTTCTCCTCGGGTGAGGAAGGTGTGGCAAAGTTGCCCCAAGACCGAGACCATATTTACTATGTGCTTTGATTGGGAAGGTGTCATTCATCACAAGTGCACCGCTCCAGGCCAAGCAATTAATAAGAAGCACTATCTCAATGTTCTATCTCCCCTGAGAGATGCAGTATGACAAAAGGGCAGCTATGGCAACTGGTAACTGGCAGCTTCGTCATGAGAATGTGCCTGCCCATGTGTCACATCTTGTGCAGAGAGAGTTTTTTTGGCAAAACATCAAACCACTCAGGTGACTCAGCCCCACCTCAGTCCAGATTTGGCGCTCTGTGACTTCTGGCTCTTCCCCAAACTAAAATTACCTTTGAAGGAGATTTCAGAACATCAGTGAGATTCAGGGAAACACGACAAGGCAGCTGATGGCAGTTCCAACAGAGGATTTTGCAGAGTGTTTTGAACAGTGGAAGAGACACTGGGAACGCTGTGTGAGGTCCTAAGATGCCCCCTTTGAAGGGGACCAAGGTGTCATTGTCCTATGTAGTGTCTCTTGTATCTTTTTCAACAAATGTCTGCATCACCTATGGTGCATGGCTGGATACTTTATGGACAGGCCTCATATGCTGCACCATGCCTGAATCTTGAGGATATTATGTTCAATGAAATAAACCAGTCACTAAAAGAAAAATACTGTATGACTGCACATACACAGGCTTTAAAGTAGTCAAAATATAGTGACAAAATAGAATAACGGTTGGCTGGGAGTAGAGTTATTGTTTCCTAGGTATAGTTTTTTGGTTTGGGAAGTTAAAAATGTTCTGGAAATGGATAGTGGTAATATTTGTACAACAATATGAATCTACTCAGTACCACTGAACTGTACACTTAAAAATAGATAAGATGATATGTAGAATATAACACTAAGATATTGGAAAAATGTGACTGTAAAGAAAAAATAGTGGCTCGGCGCCTGTGGCTCAATCAGCTAAGGCGCCAGCCACGTACACCTAAGGTGGCGGGTTCGAATCCCCAGCCCGGGCCCACAAAACAACAATGATGGCTGCAACCAAAAAATGGCCGGGCATTGTGGCAGGCGCCTGTGGTCCCAGCTACTTGGGAGGCGGAGGCAGGAGACTCGCTTGAACCCAGGAGTTGGAGGTTGCTATGAGCTGTGATGCCATGGCACTCTACCCAGGGGGATAGCTTGAG
>CAUYQV010112200.1:0-22289 GCA_963574575.1 Galagoides demidoff
GTGGGCGCCTGTGGTCCCAGCTACTTGGGAGGCGGAGGCAGGAGACTCGCTTGAGCCCAGGAGTTGGAGGTTGCTGTGAGCTGTGATGCCATGGCACTCTACCCAGGGGGATAGCTTGAGGCTCCGTCTCAAAAAAAAACAAAACAAAAAAAAAAAAAAGAAAAGAAAATATCTCAAACTGCATATCAAAACACCACACTGTACCCCATGATTGCATTGTTGCACACAGCTATGATTTAATAATAATAAAAAAAATCTAATGGAATAAGGGTAGCACCTGTGGCTCAAAGAGTAAGGTGTCACCCCCATATACTGGAGGTGGTGGGTTCAAAAGCCAGCCTTGGCCAAAAACTGCGGAAAAAAAAAAAAATCTAATGGAACAAAAAGTGACAGGCATTCTGAGAAAATACTTATGTACATCTAAGTACAAAGATAAATGGTTAAGTATAATGCAACATAGTAATGAAGTCACCTTATAATTATGCTGATCTTTAGCTACCCATATTATTTAAATATATAGATGAATGAAACATTTTATATTTTCTGAAAGTAAATACTAAGATTTTAAGCAAGCATGGTGGGCACTTTTTATGAAAAATTTATTTGAGCATCTGCCTGCTTCCAAATAGCCAGATGTTTTTCATTAACTAGCAAAGCACACAACAAATTCAACTTAATACCTTTATCACCCATGGGAGACTTAATGTCTCTCTCCTCAATAACCAAAACCAAGCAAGGTGCACAGCAATTAGATTAAATATGTAACCCTATAAAATATTACCGTGAGTCTACGGCAGAGGTGTCATTGTACCACTTGTTTATTAGGCACATTTAAACAGTGTTTGGAGAACTTTACCCTGACTTAAACTATTTGTATTTTGCAGAATAACACTGAAAATGCATTCCTAAATATATTGTATTGTCTTATGATATGATTATCCAAATTATATATGAATGAATGACATAGCAAAACTATTCTGAAGAGGCAACATGAATGTTATTCAGTACCACCAGTGTTCTAGGTATACAGCGAATCCATAGTTTTTAGAGCAACAGAATTATAAATTTCTGGGACAGCAATTTTAAAGTGCCTGATTCCAGACACAATGAACGTGAGTCTCCGGAGAAAGGCTCCAAGATTGCATGAAAAGATAAAAACGTTGTGGTATTTCAAATTTTACATAATTATTTTTCTGCTTGTGACAAACATGCAAGTAAGAAAAAAGTTAGAGATGAAGGCGTAAAACCTCCAAGTTTATTTATCTCAGATTCCCACCTAGTGAATGGCAGATTCAACTGAAAACAAAATCATCTGAGTTATAAACTACATAAAGATTAATCTTCACACAGCTAAATTTTATCTTTTTAAAGAAATAGTCCTATGCAGTCTTTGTGTCTGTTTGTTTATAATTATACATATTTTTTTCTTTTAGGAACAAAATCACACACTTTCTAGCTTTGCAAGGTTAGCTAAGTTCTTTCTGTAAAAACAAACAAAAAAAATTGTTGGCGTTCAACTTCGAGTACAGACATAATTAATGAAATTAGAAATTGGAATATACTTTGTTTACTTTGCCCTTCAGGTTTGCCATTTATGTTGAATTCTAAACTCTTAAACTGAAACTTAAAGGATAAAAGAAATCAAAGCTTAAAAATAATATATATTAGCTCTGAGAAAGAAAGAAATAATAACCGTTAACAAGCCCAAAGCCCTGGTATAGTTCTCTACAGCTCAATTTTGTAAAACAATCAAACAAAAAGCAAGTTAAAAAGTATGACACCATTCATAATAATTTTAAGAACACATAACAATACTATATGTGGTTTTTGAATTCATATGTTTTTATTAGGCTTATAAAAATTCAATCAAAAATATGTACCAATTTCAATACAGTACATTAGTGTTTTCCTTGGAAGATGACAGCTAAAAAGTTTTGAAAAGATTCCTAATATATTTTAAAATCCCATTAAAAAACTCCAAATTAAACAATGCAATACCAACATTTATTAAATTTGGGTGATAAATAGGAGATACTGATGACTTTTTCCTTTGCATTGTTCTAAATAAAGCAAGATCATTCTCTTAATAAGCAGACGAGACAGCTTTTGAGCTAGAGAAAGAGAAGGGAGTTCAACTTTAAATTCTCATAGGAAAAACTTGCTCTTTGAAACAGTTAAAGTCCTTAATTCATCATTATTTCAGGTTAGACTCACCATTTGCTTTTCACAGTTGTCGGAAGCTCTAAACATAACAAATGGTGTTAAGATTTGAGCATCACACAAGATCCTGGAAAGGCCGCCAGGTGATCATCAGAGGCCCAACCACAGGAAGGATTTCAGGCACCGGACTAGCACTGCACGTAAGCACCCACACACAATCTTCACTTCCCCCAGATTATTTGAAATAAAACAGGCCCTTTGTCAAAGCACACAGATATTGGGCTCATTTCTACCAGTTGGAAAAGTGAAGCAACTAATTTGGAACTGCTGGGATTGTTAATAAGCTCATTTGCCCCTCATGGCAGTGTGGTCCTTTGCTGAAACAATGTGTCCCTCTCGGTGAGGGAGTCAATTTAGACACACATCACGAAGTATAAAATAAAACCTGTAAATGGACCAGTATGAGAGAAAACTGGTGTCACTGCAGTTGGAGAATAGTCTATCATGAAGCCAGAGGTGGGAGCCAGAGCCAGGTCATGCTGGGACTTGCAGACAAGTTACTTGTTATTTACTCGAATAGCAAACGAAATAACCGTAGTAATTTTAAGCAAGAGAAAGATGCAGACACACTGATTCCTGGACAGATTAATTCATTTGCTGAAGATCACACAGGTAAAAAGTAAAGAGATATCTAAGTGAAGAAAGCTTGACTATAGAGTTCAGAATAATAACTACCCAGTCCATTAAAAATTTATAGATATGTGGGAAGAAAGTCTCTCTGACTTTATGATTTATATGGGGTGTAGGGAAAAAGGGAATGTCAAAAAGCTGTGAAACACAAATCATATATTTCTAGCTCTGTACAGACAAATTTCACAGGTTTTTTGCTAAGATTAGAAAATATATACATAATACCAATACACGGGCAAATCAAAATCAGAAAATGAAATTTAGTTTGTGGATCCTTTCGTCTGTTCCAACATTATTTTTTATAGGCCATGTATTCAGTAAGTGAGTAGTTTGCTGGTTTCCAAAATACGAACAGATGACAGCATTCCTATTTTTAAACTTCGACTCAATGTGAAGATTTCACTGTGGACTCATTTCTCACATTGCCTATCTTGTAACTTTTAATTTGAGGGAATTAAAAGCCATCAGACTGAAAGTATTCCTCCCTCATTCATGTTCTTTCACAGCTCAGCTCTCCCCGTTCATCCAAGCGTGTCACTTCTACCCTGTGTATTGCTTGGACAGCCCTGCCTTTCCAATTCTGCTACATTTATATTGGACTTTCTAAAGCAAAACAAAAATCGCCCTCATCATTCCTCTCATCTTCAGTACAGTCTTTCCATTCATCCACTGCTTTCAGGACAGAATCATGAAAACTTACCGTATTTCCCACCAGATCCTTCACTTTCTGGGCACAGTTTATCTCAGCCCAAGTCCCACTGTCCCTTCCTCCATGAAACATAGGCTCTGCTCACAAACCATTTTCGTGGTTCATATTGCTACCCCACTCAAAGCTTTCTAAGGAAGTGACGTCAGATTTACTGTGTAAGTCAAAAGCTTTACCACAGCAGTAGAGAAGTCCCTGAGTAAGTAGATGTTTGATTTCATACCACTCTTCACCTCCCTGTTGGTGATCCAACACTCTCAGCATTCCATCTGTCTTTAAATACACCAACATGCACTGTTGAGGAAATGACGAGAGCCCCTCACGTCTGCTAAGTATCCCCCCTACTTTCAATTTGCTTTTCCAGTTTGTTCATTTCCTTACCTTCAGTTTGCTCTTTGCCCCTGTATGCCTTCCTCTTTCCACCCTAACTGAAATATCTCTACTTCCTTATCTTCCTTACACTGTAATTTCCTATCCTATCTTCACGTGACACCGGAATGCAAATTTCAGTAGGACAGATACTTTTTCTTTTTTTCACTCATACACTCTCTTTGTAGGAGAAATTCTGAGATAGTTCAAGAACAAAACCAATTTCTTCAGAGTCAGGACTACCGCATCTCAGAATCCTTCTCTTTAAAAGGCTGGTTCTCTTTTTTTCCCATGTGGTATAATAGAATCCAGAACGATGGACCAATCGGGAGCCTGGAAACCTTTAGGAAGCAGCTTAAGAAGAGACAGAGAGTGAAAGTTTTACGTCAGCCTCTACTCTAAGGGTCAACATGAAGAATAAAACAACTTTCTTCAAATACCAATCCATTTCACCAGTATGGAAAAGCTTAAAGAAACTTTGAATCAGATATCAATGGTTGATAAAAACGGTGTATTTTCCCATGAGTGTTCTCTGCTCCATATGTAGAATTGCTGATCCTCCCACGTACATAATAGACATTATCATTTTCAATTTTGAAATTGAAAACTGAGGTTACCAAAGTGTATTAAGTGCCTATGCTCACATCTTTAATTGGAAAAACTGGAATTTGATTTCAACTTTGACTGCCTTCAAAGACTGTACTATTTCTACCCCACATAAATATTTATAGAGGAAGTATATTCATCTCTAAGAAAGAACTGCATATTTGGAAGCATGTAAGTTCAACATGGAATGGAAAGCCATTTCTTTCTGCCAATTAGGTCTATATTTATACCAGGAGGGAATGATGACATTCATAAGCACATAAAATTAGAGAAAAAATGACTCATTTTTGGCAAGAAACATGGAAATTTTATTTTGTGTATTTTGGGGGAGGCCTGTAAAACAACAGAAATTTATTTCTCACAGTCTGGAGACTGAGAAGTTCGTGATCAAGGTGCCAGCAGATTTGGTGTCTGGTGAGGGCCTTCTTCCAAGTTCATAGATGGCAACTTCTTGCTATGTCTCTCCAAAGTAGAAGGGGCATAGGTCTTTGGGGGGTGTCTTTTTTATTATTTTAAAATATTAGAGGGGTAAAAGTGTTTTTGGTTATATGGACCACTTCTGTTATGCTTGAGTCGGGTTATAAAAGTGCCCGTCACCAAAGTAGTGTTTATTGTACTTGTTAGGTATATTTTTGCCCATTCCCCTCTCCTCCTTCCCCCTGCTTGATATCCATTGAGGTTTACTTCCCTCTAGGCCCATGTGTGCTCATCTGTTAGCTGCAATTTAATAGCAAGAACATATGGTAGTGTTTTTTTTTCCCCAGTCTTTAGATACTTTGCTTCAGATCATCATCACTAGTTCTTCCATCCAAATTGTTGCTCAAGGCTTTAATGCATCCTTCTTTGTGGTGAGATAGTATTCCATAGTATACACAATGTGTTAATTGACTCATGAATTAATGGACACTTGGGTTGAGTACACATCCTTGCAATTGTGAATTGTACTACAATAAACATCTGGATGCAGGTGTCTTTTTGATGATATTACTTCTTTTCCTTTGGGTAGCTACCCAACAGAGAGATTGCTGGATCAAATGGTAGGTCTACTTTTAGTTCTTTGAGGAGTTTGCCATACTGTTATTCATAGAGGTCCTACTAGTTTGCAGTCCGAGCAATAAAGCATATGTGTTCCTTTCTCTTAGTACTTATGCCAGAATCTATTGTTTTTGGACTTTTGAATAAAGGCCATTCTAACTTTGGTAAGGTGATATGTCTTTGTGATTTTAATTTGCATCTCCCTGATGATTAGTGATGTTGAACTTTTTTTCATATATTTAGTGGGTGGCCATTTGTTTATCTTCTCTGGAAGTGTTCTGCTCATGTCTTTTGGCCGCTTTGTGTATTAATGTCATCATATCACTTAGAAGTCAGAACTGTGAGTCCAGAATTAAGGACCCTTATGACTCAAAAATAAAATCCCTGTCACTCTGTAGGTAAGGCAGTTATTATATGAGGAAGTAATCCGAACCTCTAATCCTTTCTCATAATAATTTCATGAGCCTTTGGTTTTACCTTTGCACATGACTAAATTATAGCTTAGGGCATCAAACAAAATATGTAAATTGTTTTTTGATAGAATAAAAATGTCTAAGGAAAAAAATGTAAACAGTTTCCTTTTAATGAGGAAATATAGGGGATTTGGGGGAAATATGGAAAATTGAGCAATTGCATCCAAATACTCTCCTTAGGATATTGGCGTGGGGACACCTTATATAGTGTGATAATAGAAAACTGTATTAGTGCTAATAATTAAGGAGGGAGGATCTTCAACTCCTATAGAAATCATTTAGTTTATTTTAATGTAAAAATATTGTCATATCTAAAGAAAAGCCAACATATCCGATCATATTACTTTAAGTGAGAGAAAATTCATGAAAATATAATTTTTGCTTGAGACTGTCATTGTGGGCAGGTGGGATGAATTTCAGGATAAATATTGGGTGGCACCAATGTTTCTGAAAACTACCTTAGATGACACAACACACACTTCCACATATGCTCGGCACCAGCAGCCATGTTTTTGTTTATTTGTTTTTCCTACCTCCAAGCTGCTCTAACAAACAAGGAAAAGGCACTTGTGAGCAGAGAAGGAAGTATTGAAGTAATATATAAAAAAAGGGAAACCAAACTATGACAAAGCTCATATCAACTCTCCAAATAAGTACAGATTTTCTCTCTAAACAAAAATACAAAAATAACTTTCCCAAGAAAATTTTTAGTGGATCAAATCAAGAAAAAAATGTCTCTATGTGTGTAAAAAGAAAGAAATCACTTCAAATACTATGGCACAATGCTTTCCCACCAGAAAACAAGTATTTGGAAAAGAACAATAGGGACTATCTGGATTAAAAAATGGAAAACTAACAACATCAGAAGGAAAACATGGATGAAATAATATCAGACAAGAAAGAAGAACCTTTATACGATAAAAAAGGAAGGGAGAGAAATAATACATATAGTCAGGTCAAAACAGATTTCCAACAATATGTTAAACATTATGAATATGGAAATTCTTAGCAACACATTTTTTTCCTAATTCAATTCTGTTGTGGTCAGAGAATACATTACATAATATTTCAGTTATCAGAAATTTATTGTGACTTACTTTATAATAAAATTTATGGTTGATTTTGATAAGATAAATGTACCATATACAGTTTATAAGAATATATAATTGAGTGTGTATTTTTTACATAAGTCAATATCAGAGAGCTGAAAACATACCTCACAGAATAACTTGAGCACAAATATTTGTAGCAGCATTACTCATTATAGTCAAAAAATAGAAATAACTCAAATTTCTACCAATTGGTGAATGGATATGTAAAAGTTGATGTATCCATACAATTAGACATTATTGGACCATACATATTGTGCAATCCCATTTGTATGGAATATTCAGAATAGGTAAATCTATAAGAGACAGAACGAAGATTGGTGGCTGCCTACAGCTAGGTAGAGAGGGAGATGAGGGATGGGGGATTGATCAAAAATAATTAAAGAATTTCTTTCTAAGATGACAAAAATGCTCTGAAATAATACTGTTGTGATGTTTGCACAATCCTGTAAATGCACTTAAAAACATTGAAATGTATACGTCAAATGAATAAAAGGTATGGTATATAAATCATATCTCAAGAATATTATAGAAGAAAAAAGTCAGTTAGGACAAGTTATTTGATGTTTTGCTCAAATATTCTATGTGCTTGTAAATTTTTATACAAATAACTTAAAAAGAATATTTATATTTCTAACTGTGCTTTAGAATTTGTCTATTTCTTTAATTTTCCTAGTTTGTTTCATATATTTTGAAGGTCTTTAATTAATTTAAATAATAGATTAATTATACAACTAAATACAGCTTTGAATTTATCATCCAATGACTTAAAAATACTGTAGAATTTCCATAGTTGACAAACACTCTACATTAACCCTGTCCTTAAGTTGAACTAATTTTCATAGACTGGACACGCACCACATGCACTTATCAGTACAGTAGGCCTAGTTCCTTATGTTGACCACTTCTGTGTGATGAGCAGTTACAGACTCTGAAGTAGTCAACTTACGGAGGTTCTACTGTATATACAAAATGTCAAGTCTGTAAAATACAGTATACTGTAAATTATTTTCTAATTATATTAGTTTAATACTTGTAAAATAAGTTTCCAAATATGTGAATTTTGTCAATATTTGTGCATTTGGTAAATACATATATATTAAAATATGGAAGGAAACAAATAAAAGTTCTTAATAGAATTGAGGTAAATACGTGATTTATAATTTAAATACATTGGAATGTTTTTCATTTAGGAAAAAAGGAATGTTTTAATCATGCTTTGAGACCCTCAGATTACCATAATTTTACATGTGTGCACTAATATGTAAGGAACTGAAGCATTAAATTTCACTGTAAGCTCTATGTATTGTTACCAGATTTTCTTTCTGCATGTGATTTGAAGAATGAACCCATGGACCACAGATCAATGGTAAGATAGGATTTGTTAGATAGAGACAATGATAAAAGGAAGGAAAGACACCAGAGCTTCTGGCAGAGAGAAAGACTCAAGTGAGATGTCTCCACATGGGTCCTTTGTCTAGGCACATAAGGTCTTAAAAATTACATTTGACCACAATTTGGCAGAAGGGAGACACCTTTTCAATGTTAATGAGTATATTAACAAATGAATGAATGCAGTCAAATGGCTGGGTGTTCCCTTCAGAAAAGCCCCACCCATTATGTGAAATTGCCCAGGCCTAGGAAATGGGTGTTTCCTTGTCCAGCCCTGAATAAAGAAACTATACCAGTACTCTTGGCTACTATATTCCTTTTCTTTTTTTTTCCAGTTTTTGGCAGGAGCTGGGTTTGAACCCACCACCTCCAACATATGGGGCCAGCGCCCTACTCCTTTGAGCCACAGGCACTGCCCCACCTCTCTTGGCTGCTATATTCTTCATGTTAAAATGAACAATTTTAATTAATAACATAGTTTTTAAAAGTGTAAAGAAAACACATGAAACATTAGAATAAGAAGAGCAAATTGAAAAATCAACTATCCTTGTTTTACCATCATTTCTCAAATATGTTTTGATTTATGCCCTTTGTTGTCTATGTTATCACCTTTTAAAATCTAATTCTATTTAAAAAATGTAGGTTTTCACCTCCAGTATTATGTTTTGAATATTTTACCCATGTTATTGACTATTTTATTTTTATAATAATAATATATGCAAAGGCTAGAAACTGTTAAATCGTTTTTGATTTTTTAAACTTTTTTGCTATTGAAATAATAATAGACACTTTTTCTTAAAAAAGACTTTTTTCTATATTTAGTTTTTATTTCCTAACATTAAATTGCTTTCTTCATCTCTAGTTCTTAATGAAGAACTGCCAATGCTTGAAGGTGTACAGTGGTTTTTTAAGGAAGTATCTACATTGAGTGGAACTACAGAGTATAGCTGTATCAAGAAAAAAATTAGTTATTAATAATTTGATGTTAAACAAGCAACTTCAACATTATATCATTGTTTTTTATAAATTTATTAGCTACTACTTAGATTAAACCCCAAACCTACATCAGTTAAATACAATCTTCCCTTTCTTGCTTCTATAGATCAGTGGTTTTCAACCTTCCTAATGCCTCCTAATGTTGTGACCCTCTAATACAGTTCCTCATGTTGTGGTGACCCCCAACCATAAAATTATTTTCATTATTACTTCATAACACTAATTTTGCTGCTGTTATTCATTGTAATGCAAATATCTGATGTGCAAGATATATTTTCATTGTTACAAAGGGTTTGTGACCCACAGGCTGAGAACCACTGCAGTAAATTATCATTACTAGAATAAAATCAGTGTTTTTTGACACATATTTTGGATCTAGAGGATATAATATTATGTTTTAGATAACAATATCAATTTTGGTGACATAAAAGATTAGCATTAACTTTATGTTAGGTCTATAAATTTACTTGTGGATATTAACCCACCATTAAAATTAATAAAATAATTTTTAAATAATGTAATCACTATAATTTTTTTATACATAGGTAATTCTAATCCATATTGACATTGAAATTTAAACAGGAAAAAAATAACTTGGAATATTAGGTGAAAGTAAATCTGTGAAATAATTACGATACTAGCAGTCACTAATTAAAATTAAGATTAATTCTGTTTCAAAGTATTTAAGCATTTCTTCATACTTTTTTTATTAGAAAGTGAAATATTTATGTAAATATGTCATTAATACTGTTGTGCTCGAAACTCCCCCAAGTGGCTCCAACAGACAGTCCGAGACACACTCTGATGTAAAAAGCAAGAGGTGAGCTTTATTCAAGCCCGGGCCTGGACTCTCCTGGCATGCAAGCCGAGGATGAGCCCCGAACCTGGGGTGTGGAAAGTTTTTATGGGGTACAGAAGGCAAGAAGGTAGGGTCGGTACGGTTACGCTCTTGATTGGTGGTTGATGATTTCATTAGTATGGGGAGGATTTGGATTGGTACAGGTTGAGAGGTGGGGGATTTCCTAACCAGGGGCCTGAGGTGGTGCAGCCTGATTGGGTAGTTGAAGGGAAATACCTGAATTTTAAGGAAATAGAAACTTATTGCCTATTATGGCAGCTGTCTGCCTAAGGTGACTCAATCAACAGTTCAATGTCTGTACAACCAGGGGTAGGGGAGGCAGCAGGGAGTGGCCCTGCGGGTTTACCAGTGAAGGTTGGGGTAGAGGGAGGTGGAGCTCTAGGAACAGAGCTTATGTAGTAAACAACAAAATGGCGCTGGTCTGGCCCTCTCAATACTTAGCTGCTACCGATGATACACTAATATTTTACTAAGATTCACTTTACATTTATTAAAACAAAATAAATTAATCTCTCATTTTATAAATTATTGATAAAATTTATTGGCCTTTTAGGATGACAGTAGTGTAAGTGATTTTATGGTAAAATTTATTTTCTTTGATTTAGTTTAAATAAGTAACATATTAGAGGTGACAATAGACTAGATATATATATGCAATGGGATTGGATTATTTATAATATATTAAATACATATCAGGAATTGTAGTAAAAGTTTTGAGTTCTACTATAGTTTATTTTAGTTTAATATTACTAGACTAAACCATGTGAGTATAGAGAAAAAATAATACTGAATATAAAAAAAATGCATGGCCTGGAGACATAAAAATTCAGGTTAAACAAATTTAGGGTAAACTTTTACAAATAGATATAAGAAATTAAGTAATATCATAATACATTGTTAGCAATGTATGTAAAATTGTTCTATGCTGCTTTGTAACATGAAAATAAATAGCAGAAGCAAAAGTTATGGATAAGTTTTGTGAAATTCTGAATGTTTGTTTTGTGAATCTTGTTCTAGTGTCAATAATATTAAAGAAAATTAATATCTACACTCATCAAATGTAATCACATTTTAAAAATGTAATCTATTATTGATTAATTATATGTATATAGTAAAAAAGAAATTATGATAAATGTTTAACTAAATGTAGTAGAAATAAATTATTATGATTCTCCTCACACTAATGCAGTGCTTAACAAGATAATAGCAAACATTATGCTTAACCATGGATAATTTCTACACATTTATATTGGAAATGTAACAGGAAATAGTAGATCAGCTGTATCAATATAACTCTAAATGTTTACATGTATGTGTGTGTATATATATATATATATAGATATAAATAAAAGGAAAGGATAGAGAAAGGAGAGAGCAAGGAAGAGATGAACATCTTATCAAAATAAATTATGGTCTTTGAGTTATCGACAATTTAAATTTTTCATCATTTTCTTTAAGGCTACATTTTTAATATTGGAAATTAAGCTAGGCAACAAGATGCACCAAAGGACATTGAAAAATAAATAAAAGAAAATGATTAAGTGAATGCTATCATTTCTACAACTCCAAATTAAATATTTTTGTCAGTTTTCATAAATAAAAATGAAAGCATTGAATGTACACAATTTGTAGACATTTACAGAAATTACTTTTCAATTGTATTTCAAACTGTATTGCTACATTTTAAAGTAATTCTTAGATAAGATGTAAATTGGATATTTAGCAATTATGCCTTTTGTTACTCACAAAATAATATTCAACTTCAGTCTGAAAATATAAAATCAACTAACAATTTAATATATTACCTTCAAAGAGCTATTTCTTAACTTTCATATAGAAATTAAATGTATCAAACAATATATAACAATACCCCCCTTCCAGGACGAAAAAAGTTTCCTCCAGCTCAGATTGTTAATACCAGGTTGCTGTTATGAGGACTTACTACCAAGTAACTTGAGAATCTTATGCAGAAAGAAGATCAAATCTATCAAAAGAAGACATATTTAATGTTTATAAGATGAATCTTTAGAGCTGAGAAAAATTTAATTAAGTTTATTTTTTTCGATAATCACATATATTTAATGTTTGTATAGAGAAAGTAAAAAAATGTACCTATTGGTTATTAGCTTTTACATGAGTAAGCGAATTGGGGAGGGCAATGGGGAGACCAGTGATTATATTTTAGACTTCTCTGAAATTTCGAGCCATAATAGGCAGATACTCTGTATGTTAAGTAGCTGGAAAATTGGCTCTATATTTGTAAGACTAACACATATAGAACTTGAAATAACTTATAAAAACTCATTTATTTTTGCATTATCTCCTTTCCCAAAGTGTTTCAAAGATATAAACAATAAAATTAATGGTATCGATAATACAGAAAATAGGTAACAAGAAATGCCAAATGTAAATCAATATTTGCATCTGTGGAAATTAAGTAAAAAATAAAATGGGAAATGAAAAGGTATTTTATAGGCTTTAAATAGCAAGTATGTTCTGTTTCCCTGTCAGTATAAAATGAAAAAAAAGCCCAAGTAAGTAGCTCCCTCTGCCCTTCTAGACCTTCTGGCAAACTCTAGACACTTTCAAACCTCACCTTAAGTGGTTCGGGGGGGAATATTTCTCTGACTTTGGTAGAAACAATTACATATTCATTCTGTGTGTTCCTACTTAATTTTCCATATCATATTATATAGACTATCTAATGATATATGCTACATACAGGGTGGCCATCAAGTTCATGTGCAATTTAAAATCATTACTATTAAAATTTTAATAGTTACTATTTTAAACTACATGCAAACCTGATGTCCCTCCTATAAATGTGTCCTATATATACTGATGTAGTCTGACAGAATATTGCAATTATGTTCATGCATATTTCCAGTAGACTTTAACTCCTTGAGATCAAAAACACTGTCATTTTATTTCTGTATTCCCAAGTCTTAATACTGTGCCTGGCAGTAGGAGTTTATTTTGATAATATATATACCTGGGGAAAAAACATTTTTAGATGTTATTCTAGGATATCCAATATTTTTCATGAAAGATTTAATTTCTGGGAATGTATTTTAAAATCTAATACTATCAAACATTATTTAAATTATATATATTTAGATCTTTTATTAAAAATTATAGTTTTTCTACATAAAAACTGGAAATGTCCTGAAACATTTTCTTTCTTTTTTTCTGCAGTTTTTAGTGGGGGCTGGGTTTGAACCCACCACCTCTGGCATATGGGGCCAGTGCCCTACTCCTTTGAGCTACAGGCACTGCCCAACATTTTCTTTCTTTTTATTCTTTTTTATTGTTGGGGATTCATTGAGGCTACAAAGAAATAGGCTACATTGATTGTCTTTGTGAGGTAAAGTCCCTCTCATAATTGTGCCCCATCTCCAAAAGTTGTGTCACACACCATGACACTCCATTCCTCCCTCCTTCCCTGCTCTGCTCTCCCCCTTCCCCACACCCCATTATATGCTACATCATTAATTGTCCTCATATCAGAATTGAGTAAATAGGATTCTTGCTTCTCAATTCCTGTGATGCTTTACTAAGAATAATGTGTTCCACTTCCATCTGGGTTAATACAAAAGATGTATTTAATGGCTAAATAGTATTTCATGGTATACATATACCACAGCTTGTTAATCCATTCCTCGGTTGGGGGACATTTAGGCTATTTCCACATTTGGCGATTGTAAATTGAGCTGTGATAAACAGTCTAGTGCAAATGTCCTTATGATAAAAGGATTTTTTTTTTTTTTCTGGGTAGATGCCCAGTAATGGAATTGCAGGATCAAATGGGAGGTCTAGCCTGAGTTCTTTGAGGGTTCTCTTTACCTCCTTCCAAAAAGATTGTATTAGTTTGCAGTCCCACCAGTGGTGTAAAAGTGTTCCCTTCTCTCCACATCCACACCAGCATCTGCAATTTTGAGATTTTTGTAATATGAGCCGTTCTTGCTGGTGTTAGATGATAACTCAGAGTGGTTTTGATTTTAATTTCTCTAATAATTAGAGACAGTGAGCATTTTTTTCATGTTTTTTAAGCCATTCTCTGTCTTCTTTAGAGAAGGTTCTATTCATCTTTCTGCCCATTGATATAAAGATTTGCTGGCTTTTTTCATGTTGATTAAATTGAGTTCTCTGTATATTCTAGTGATCAACCTTTTGTCTGATTTAAAATATGCAAATATCCTTTCCCATTGTGCAAGTTGTCTATTTGCTTTGGTTGATTGGGGCTTCAGCTGTACTGCAAGGCCATAGTGACCAAAAGAGCATAGTATTAGCACAAAAACAGAGACGTAGACTTCTGGAACAGAGTAGAAAACCAGGAGTGGAAACCAGCATTTTATAGCCACCTAATCTTCAATAAATCAAACAAGAACATACATTGGGAAATAATCCTAATTCAATAAATGGTGCGGGGAGAAGTGCATAGCCACATGTAAAAGACTGAAACTGGACCTGCACCTTTCTCCACTCACAAAAATTAATTGAAGATGGTTAAAAGACCCAAATTTAAGGCATGAAATGATAAAAAAAATCCTCAAAGAAAGCATGGGAATAAACTTGAAGATATAGGCCTGGGGAAAGGTTTTAATGAAGAAGACTTCCGTGGCAATTGCAACAACAAAAATAAACAAATGGGACTTAATTAAACTGAAAAGCTTCTGTACAGCTGAGGAAAGAACTTCTTTGAAAAATAACAGTTTTTATAAGACAAAGGACAATCTCATTTTATTTAATGTCAGTTTAAAAAATAAAACAAACGAAAAAATTGTAATAAGGAATTAAACAGGTGATCTTTGGTGAGAATACAACATTTTTGCTGTTTAGAAATTTCGTTTTGCTTGTTTTCTAATCTTCTACAAACTTACTGATTCTTTAAGAATAAAAGTGTCACTGAAGCATGCAAATATGACTCACTGTGTTTTCAGAAATAATATTGAAATTTTTATTTTTAACATCGTATGTGTATGTCTTTACTTTCTGCTTTTATTTTCATAGAACATTATAATACAAAGATTTTTCTTCTCAGTACATTATTACTAAGTATGAAAGAATTAAAAGGCTGCTACTCATACCATATACCACATCTCTGGGAAAAAATAATTGCATAAATCCTTCACCTCCTGAAAAACAATTGCTAATATAGGCACTAATAAAAGGGAATACTATATTTTGTTGTGCATATTGCACACTTTTTTGCCCCAATTAGTTTTGCTCTAATTTTTGAAGGAAAGGTAAATATGAGCATTATAAATGGGTAGTACTAATTTCATATCTGTATGAATGTTTTTATTCTTTTATTCATGCTTATGTATTATACGTGTAATGCAAGAAAGCAATAATCATATTCACATACAAAATAATATCCTGGAATATGGTAATCGGTTTTGTTGAACTTACAATGAACTTGCAATGAAAGCATTTTCAGCAAAGAGGCACGTATTTCTCTTTGTAAAATTCAGATGGAAGCTAGCAATCTAGCTGAGACTTTTACAAAAATTATTGGACAATTCTTTGGAAAATGTTGAAATAGTTTTCATGCACTGCAAGGTCTCAGTTAAGTATGCTTATGTATGCTACAAAGCATGGCGGCAGAGTTACAGAGAGGCACTTTGGACCTCCATACAGAGAGAGAGTCATCAGATGGTGGAGGTAACAGGAAGAAAAGCTTCTTCAGATGCCAAGACAGAAGGTGACAATGTAGGGAAACCTCCAAAGTGGCTGGAGGTGGTGCAGGAGGGGAAGACCTGGGTTCTGGAGCAGCATCAAACTGTGAACTCTGTTTCAACCAAGATGATACAAGAGGGTAAAAGGATTGCACGAGACAAAAACATCGATGATTTCTCAGGGATACCTAAATGGTGCTTTAACTTTAGAAAGAGGGAAGTTTGAGCCTGGGGACACACACACACTTTGTCAAAAACTTCCAGCAACCTAGGAGAATCACATTTTGGAATTTTATTCTTATGGTATCAACCTTCAAAAGACTTAACAATTTTGAGCTGTCCCAAATTGCCAGTGTGGATGAGGTCCCACTCACATTTGATGTGCCACCCAATAGAACTGTGGACATAAAAGATCAGAGACTATGACTGTGAAAACTAGTGGATAAGAGAAAACACACATCACTGTTGCTCTGGCCTGATATGCAGCTAGGACAAAACTACCACTTATGATCATCTTTGAAAGAGAAAAATGTTACTGAAAGAAAAAAAGAACAGATTCTGAGAGGAGTTATCAACTGTGTCTCCTACATATGTTCCATTGGTTTTACCAATAGATATCCATATTTACCTCATGGATAAATGTTTGAAGCAAAATAGAAAAAAAAAAGAATTAGAGACTATATTAATTTACTTCCAAGTTAAATAGTTACATCATGCCTTTGCAAAGTTGATCTAGCTAATGCAAAAATGAACAATTCATTTACTCTCAGGTATTGATAAAGATTTAAGATTATAATTTAAAGGTCAATTATGATATTGAAATAAGTAATCATGAGTAACACAGTCTTATTATAGCCCAACCAGACAGAGGAAGCCAATACACTGAGACAACAGAAGTTCCAGCAGGGAAAGAGTTCAATGTCACAGGCGTCATGCTAGGAGATGAGAGAAAATTCTCAAATAGCTTTCTCCTCAAATTATAGAAGCAGTTTTAAAGCCTAGTGGGTATAAGTCTAGGCAATGGGTCTGCTAATTGGCCGGGTTTGGATGAAACCATAGGGGTGTAGAAATGGTCTTCCCTGCTGAGTCGGGTTTTGGGCAGGGTTCATAATACCAGTTGAGTCAGTTCTTCATTATGGGCCACTGGTCTGGGTTGATCAGCCATCCCACTAGAATGCAGGGCCTGAAAGATATCCTGAAAACTAGCCTTAGGTTTCACAGGGGTGATGTTATCTATTAGAGCAATGAAGAAAGCTATGGATTTTTATGACCATCAACTATATGACTCCTGAGAGGTAAGAAATTATAGGAAAGCAAGCTAGGAAATATGGCTGGTTTAATATATATTATATATCCAGCCATATTTTTATAAACATATATATATACACACATTTCCTCTCACTATTATTTCTACATGTTTATTAATTTTAGAAAGGGTGGTTCTAGTCTCAAATATAAATGTGAATTTTAGAATTTAGGAAAAAATCAAAATATACTAATATAATGATGAATAGAGAAACAGTGATTGATAAGGTGAACTTACCTACACTTAGGTGTGATTCTAATGTACTTTTTATTTACTAATATAATCTCATCAATTTCTGATTCTAACAAAAAATATTTAAGTTTCTTTTAAACTAAGTGATTTTTTTTTTTTTTGAGAGAGTCTCACTATGTCACCCTCGGAAGAGTGCCATGGGGTCACAGCTCACAGTAACCTCAGACTCTTGGACTTAAGAAATTAAGCAATTCTCTTGCCTCAGCTCTCCAAGTAGCTGGGACTACATGTGCCCACCACAATGCCTACTATTTTTTGGTTGTAGTTGTCATTGTTATTTGGCAGGATTTGAACCTGCCATCTCCAGTGTATGTGATGTGGCTGGTTCCCTAGCTGCTGAGCTACAGGCACTGAGCCTTAAATTAAGTGATCTTTTATTTTAATTAATTTATTTTTTTGGAAGCAATAGTGATATAGTTTATTAGAAGAAGATAGGAAAGCTTCTAACACAGTGGAAGGGGTCCTGAAGGGATAGTCCTAAACATAAGTGATAATTTAATCTGATGTCAGTCCTTTTTAAAAAACTCTTTTTACATTATCATTTTAATTTAATTAATTGATTTTAATTAATTAATTTATTTATTTTGAGATAGAGTCTTACTTTCTTGCCTTCAGTAGAGTGCTGTAGCGTCATAGCTCACAGCAATCTCAAACTCTTAGGCTCAAGTGATTCTCTTGTCTTAGCTTCCTGAGTTGGGACCATAGGAACTCACCACAACGCCCAGCTATTGCTAGAGACAGGGTCTCACACTTGCTCAGGCTGGTCTTGAACCTGTGAGCTAAGGCAATCCACTGGACTCGGCCTCCCAGAGTGCTAGGACCAGAGGTATCGGCCATTACTCAGCCATCTTTATCATTTTTTAAGTCACATTGAATATCTACTCCCTTACAATTTATTAATTATTAGCCTTCATGTGCATGTTATGTCAAAAAGACCATTTGTGTTCCTTTATAATTTTACAGAATAACATCAATACCATTTACTAATTTTTAACATCCTAGAATATGTGTCATCTACATGGTGAGTTGTTTAGGTTTAAATGTTTAAAGTGTTTATTTCTAAAACATCTTCCTTTATCACTGAGCAGCTTGTAAATTCAAATGGTAACACTGATCACTGCATCATTTTAAAAGAAAACTCTTGTTAAGCACCTATTTTAAAGCAAGTCAATAGCTTGGCTATTTTGATACTACTGTAGATTTCATATGCCTCTTTATTTATTAATATACTTGAGGCTTCGTGTTCTGAATCACTTCGTGTTTGAAATACTTGAAAAGACTTTTCTTATTCCCATTTGCCATCTGTCAGCATTTTGCTTCCTTTGACCCAATTTGCTATTGTTTTCACTAATAGACTAAACCTCTTCCTTAGGAAGCCACTCACTTATTAAAATTTGGAGACTTTGGGGCTTTATTTTGTGGTTTTGCAAGCTTTTAGAAGTCTACCAAAGTCATAAACTTAAACAGCATGTAATTGATCAGAAGCAAGAATAAATTAAATGCCAAGTACTTTCTAAAATTTGTAAGACAAGTAGATTATATTTATTGAAGAAAATTAGAATATTTAGTTTGCCACTAGATCAATCAGTTCTTCCTAATATTTTAGTATATTCTTTTTTAGATTCCAACCTATGTTCTTATATGATACATTGGTGGTGCATATGTTTCTCACAACAGTTAGAATAAAATTTATATGCTCTTGAAAAGTTGCCTTATTTTACTTATCAATACATGAACACTAGTCTTTTTGTTGTTGTTGTTGTTTTTGGAGACAGGGTCTCAAGCTGTTGCCTTGGGTAGAGTACCATGGCCTCATAGTTCATAGCAACCTCCAACTCTTGGCTCAAGTGATCCTCTTGCCTCAGTTTATCTATTTTTAGTAGAGACAGGGTCTTGCTTTTGCTCAGGCTGAGCTCAAGCTATCCACCAGCCTAGGCCTCCCAGACTGCTAGGATTACAAGTGGATTACTTTCTATTTAAATACAAATGTGTTTATCACTACATAAAATAGTTGGTCACAATGTGGTTCTCTCATTCAAAAGCCTTCCCATTTTGCCATTACCTGAGTCTCTTCCTAAGCTTCTACTATCTCTACTCTGATGTTACATGCAAAACTATTACTCTTCAAAGCTCAGATATGACAAAACTTTACCCAAGAATTATTCTAATTCAAATCAATCAGAAAGTATCTCCATTTATTTGTTCCCATGACATGTATTTCCTCAACTTTTATCCATTATAGTCTATTTTTATTAAAATTTTAATATACTGTTTTCATATTCTGATTGTATTGAATTTCTTATGCAATGGTTTGTCAATATTAGTAGTCACATTGAGATAATAATGTTAATCATTAGTTCTCAGAGCAGCTAATGCAATATCTAGAATATAGTAGATAATAAATTCTAAACCATATTGAGTTTTGCAAGAGATTTCAAACAAAATTTTAGGATTCTTGCATATTAATAAGTCTGCTAGTTTAGAGTTATCCAAATAAATTGTGTATGATCTATTATGATTTAGATCATTCTGTCTATGATCTATTATGCATATAAGGTGTTGGGATTCATAAACATATTTGTGGAAACATTATCTTTCTATTCCATATTTCATGATATGAAAAGATGCATAATTTGTCTTTCCAAAGTATATAGTTAAAATTTTGTTGAAGTTGCTGGAGTCATCTTGAGGATGAGTAAAAAAAATGGAAATAATCTAGAAAAATTAGACTATATAGTCGTGTTCTCTAAGGTGGTTTTATTTGGGGTCAAATTAGAGCACTCACCTGTTAGACCTGTTTTCAACCAGATGTATGACATCACAGCAATATGAAAATTAATCAGTATGTTAACCAAAGATCTCATCAATAGGAGAGGATTGTTGGACTTACATATAAAAAAAAAAGTGACATTGACATTTCTTTGACTGTTGAGCTGACTCAAAGAAGTCACTCTCCCAATTCCCTGGACATTTGTGATTCTGTCATTGCACATTTGCAGTGTCAATGATGTTCTTTTATTTAAATCTCATTTACAGAAATTTAACATTCCAGTTACATCATTTTCAGTGGCTTCATTTTTACTCCTAAAAAAGTAGGCAGGAGGAAACACGGAGGAAGAGAGGGAGACCAGAAAAGCAAGAGGAATTAGAAATCAGTCACAACTCTGTCCATTTAAAGCTTCCACAAAGGAGAAAATTGACATTTAGCAATGAATAATGATGTGCCTAGCAACCGCTTTAAACATCTTATCTAATTTAATTTCTCAAACTTGTATAAAGTTGATATTTTTACCATTCTAGAGGATCTGAGAAGTTTAATAGATCTTTCAATATTTCAAAAAGGGACATGGTAGGAAGGAAATTCAAAGTCAACTTTTGAGAGGTTTTGCTATTTCCACTTTTACCATCCTATTTCCAAACAGAAGAATGTTCCACACTGAACCAAACTCCTTATTTCCTAAAATATATCATGAAAAAGGAAAAGCTCATGACTAGTCTGGAGAAAGAAAATGGGAAGCTACTGAAGGGTTTCAAGTAACTAGTATAATACCTTTGTTGACATTTTAGAGAAAATACCTGACCCAGTTGTACCTATTTTCTCAGATTTGATATACTGTTTTCTGTCTTTGCACTTAATAACATTCCTATGCAAGGACAAAAAAGTGAGAAGAAACATTAATCACATTTAATTATTATTTTACAGAGGGTAATGGTATAATAATATAGTATTTTGGTTTAAAATGTGAAGGGATGCTGCTTTTAAGGTGTATTGAACATGTAGGTTGTTTTAAAATGACATTTTTTAATTTACATGTTTAACTTTTTTCATTTATAAATTCTCTTAGAAATAACAAACGTATTAAAAACTCAAAATAAATCTGATCCCTCTATCAAATACAGAAGATTGGGATGTATGTCATCAACTGACAGATGGAAACGCAGATAGGATTGTACTGAAGGAAGTGCTAAGAAATTGATAATGTGAACTGTGAAGAAATTCTGCCTTAAGTTATGTGGACAGAATAGCTCAGGAGAAAGACAAATACAAAACAAAAACAGAAACAAAAAGCAAACAAACATACAACAGTAAAGTAATCAAGTCCATAACAGAACATGCCAGCAGAAACTGATGCTTCAAGTGAAGAATTTCATGAGGTGTAACGTATCTGGCCAACACAGTAGCCCATATTTTGTTCAAGAAAAGTTGGGTGTGCAAAAACAAGCCCCACAGCAGAAAGTTCTGTGTGAAACCTGTTGCAGAAGTCAGAGAAGGTGAAATAGTCCCCATGAGCATTAGTTTTCTGCAGTTAAAATGGAAGGTAACCACTCGTGAACCAATGAACTCTCCTGCAAATGGCTTGCTGGTTTTCCCTTTCCTTATAGCCACCCAGGCATAAGAGAAAAATAAAATGGCTGACATGCAAATGTATTCCCTTCTTAATGATTCACACTAGAATAAAGCACTTGAGTAAGAAGCCTCACTAATGATCTGGCAATTATGAATTGGGCTGCCACGAATGGATCAATAAACTGTGGTATATGTACACCATGGAATACTATGCAGCCCTAAAGAAAAATGGAGACTTTACCTCCTTCATGTTTACATGGATGGAACTGGAAAATGTGCTTCTTAGCAAAGTATCTCAGGAATGGAAGAA
>CAUYQV010112201.1:0-65184 GCA_963574575.1 Galagoides demidoff
ACTCTGTTTGCATTGTCTATAGTCTGATCTAGAATTATGTGGACCTGAGAAAGTCATTTTATACCATTGAACTTGCTTACTCTTCTGTAAAAAGCTAAAGGTAACAATACGTCCTTCATGTTTACATGGATGGTGCTGGAAAATGTCCTCCTTAGCAAAGTGTCATCTGTAAATTTTAATTGAACTTTTCTGATTAAAAAAAAAAAATAGTCTCCAGCTTTTGCTTCCCCTGCCACCATCCCCCTCCCTTGCCGCAGTCTCCTTTTTTTAACTCTTACCATCACCACCAGACATGTTCTTTAAAGTCAATATTCTGGCATTTTCCTTAAGAGCTTTGAAATATCTGGCTTCTGATCTATTGCTTTCTTTCGAAGGATCCTGAATTTAGTATTAATCAAATTATTAGCAGGATTTAACCTTTTCCCTAACGATTACTCAATTTAAGAACTCCCAATTTCCTCCAATCTTGATGTGTGTAGGTAGAAGTTGAAAAAACTGAAATATTCAATTGCCCAGTGAATTGAGGTACTCACCATTAAATATGAATTGATTCTAAGAATGTAAAGAAATAGTGGGTTTGTTAAGATTCACTGCATGGTTATTATTATTATTTTCTACTTTTACATGATCACCTGATGTCAACTCATACCTGAAACCCAAGAAAAACTGAGCTATGGAGGTGTAATTACTAAATAATAAATTGGGCAGAGGGTTTCTGATATTGTCATAAAGACATTACTTGGAACAATACAGCGGAAGAGGTAAATTATTGATATTCTTTCTCAAATCTTATCTGGACAAAGACTCATTGAAAATAAACTAATTTTTTAAAAAAATTATTATTATAGGTACATACATACCTTGAATATTAGGTCTACATTTTTTTGGTGTGGTACTAGCATTTTCCTACCATTTTATACCATATTTTAGAATAATCTATGATTGAGTCTGGTATTTCTATAATCAAACGTATTTCCAAAATTATATTTATGAAAGAAAAGATGTTCGTTATGTTTTAATCATGAAAAAATAAATTGAGCCCCATCAGTGCCTGTATGTTGTATTATTACTTCTAGTAGTGAATAACATGCAATTTAGCTGAAGGGAAAGTTTCTCCTACTGATCAAATTTCAGATGCAAAACTTGTCAAAGTGCAAAAGATACTTTTATAAATCTTGATAGGACTTTAAAAAATAAAACAGTTGAAAAATATTACAATATTTGTCAAGTTTAGAGAGCAAATTTGTACTTGGTCTAATTATTGACCTTGGAACCAATTTAGAAGAGATAATTTAGAAATTCATAGCTTTAGAGGTAATAAAATATTTGTATCCCAGTGTGTACTGAGCCATGTTACAGCCTCAAGCCAAAGTAAAAATCAGTACTACAGATCCTTCCTTATTTAAAATTTGACATTTGTTCATCATTGATTTTTTCACTGAGGGGTTCTTTGGTGGTGCAGCCTTAAACTACCTCACCCATGAGCACCTCACTCTGTTCATTCTCACATCGTCCTGCTGTGTCCCTACACTATTTGGTTTCTAGATTATGTTAGAATATCTAGAGAAACTTTAGAAAGAGATGAGTATTTCTTTAGCTGTGAAAGTCTATAAACAATAAGATTACGTAAAACCTGAGTCTCACATGATAAATCATATACAACTGATAGCATTTACTGACTAGAATCATTATAAAACCCAATTCTGAACACATACACACTCACATGTGCACACACACATACACAAATATATGAACTTACTAACTTGTTTTTGGAGTTAGTATCATGTCAAGATACAAAGACCATTGAAATATTTCAACATATTTTAAGTTTTTCATTATTACCCATGGAGGATGTAGAGATGCCCTCAACTAGTTTACTGAACTATTGATGGCAACAAGTCTAAATATTCATTATTTTTATTTTAATAATTCATCTAAAGTCCAAAGAGCTTCTGTATTTTAGGAATTTAGGATTTATTAGTTAGTTGGCAGCTGTAAAGTATACCACATGGAATTTTTGATTTTTGGTTTTTTAAATTTTTTCATTCCTAATGCTTTTTGTTTTGTGATAATGAAAATACCTCATCAAACTGCTAGTCTGAAATATGGGGTTTGGGGATTTATACCATTCAGTAATATTCTCAATAGACATCAGTAAACAAAGAGTAAGATTCTGAAAAAGAACAAGAACACATTGAAGGTCATACCAGAAAAATCATGCCAGTCTCGATGTACAACTGTATACTAGGTACATATAACCACAGACAATGACACTATACATTGTACGTACTCTGATCAGCAAATCACTTACACAGTTTTCACTGGAATTGTATAACAACTTTAGAAGGTAAGTACTGTGAGTATATATATTTTCACTATTTTTCTTATGAGAGCACTAGCATGAATCCTCACAAATGCCACATGAGGGACACATTGTATTGTGTCCTCTGCATATTGTGATTTAATACTTTTCTGGAGTGCATGTAATGTCAAATTTACATGCCTAGTGAACTTGGTAAGTTAAATTCTTAATCCAAGTAGACTATCATTTGGTAAACTAATAAGATATGTAGTTGGAATCTGAGTTTTGAGATACTACAAACACAACCTCAATAGCCCTTCCTTATCTCTGTGTTTCATCAGTCCTGAAACCGCTATCATATAATCTCATGATGAATTAACAAGGAAGGCAGGGTCATAGCACACGAATGGCTGAACAAACTCTTCTATGAAAGGAGTATGAAAGCCCAGTCTAGTCCTCTGCTATTATTAATATTAATACAAGTTGGCTCATATGATTATCTAATTTTCCCTTGAAAATACAGAGCTGGGGAACCTAAGGAGTTGAGTCAGAGAGGTCACTGAGGCTCAACAGAATGTGGAAGAAAGAACAGAGGACAAAGAAAGAACACAGACACCCTTTCTAGGCTTCTCCAGGATGAAGCCCACACTGACTGTCTGGTCCAAAGACTGTCGGTTTAATTTTTTTTAATTATAGTTAGCCTGGCTTGGCGCCTGTAGATCAGTAGCTAGGGCACCAGAAACATACACCAGACTGGTGGGTTTGAACCATGCCAAACAACAATGACAGTTATGACAACAACCAAAAATAGCCAGGCATTGTGGCCAGCACCTGTAGACCCAGCTACTTGGGAGGCTGAAGCAAGAGAATCGCTTAAGCCCAAGAGTTTGAGGTTGCTGTGAGCTGTGATGCCATGGCACTCTACCAAGGGAGACATAGTGAGACTCTGCCTCAAAAATAATAATGATAATAACAACAATAAATTATAGCTATCCTAATGATTGAAATGTTTATTTCTTTGTGGTTTTAATTTCCATGTCCTTGGTGACTAACTATATTGAAGCTTTATTCTTTTGCCATTCATATATCTTCATTAGTGAAATGTTTATTCAAACTTTGGCCATTTGGAATTTTCGTGGTTATTGAATTGCAGGCCTTTATATTCTGGATATATGTCCTCTATTTATTATGAACTAAGTACCATGTACTAGGTATAGAGGGCCCCTGCAGACCCTGCTGCACAATATTTTTCAAAAGCTTGATTTTAATAACTGAGTGTAGAACTGCATGAGGGGTGTTCAGGTGTGACCCATCACCCAAATTCTTAAATTCATTTCTGGATTAAGTCACATCATCAAAAGGTTTTAACATCTATAGACTCCTCATAGAATTGTACTTATTAACTCATATTGAGCATTTTGCTATTTGTCCACTATTGATGGGTGTTGAAATCAGCCCTATGACATATTTACTTAAAAATGAAAGCCTTGGCTCAATGCCCATAGCAACTGTTGGCTGAGCGCTAAGCCAAGGCCTTCATGTACGTTGGTTACAGCGCCAACCACATACACCAAGGGTGGCGGGTTTGAACCTTGCCCAGGCCAGCTAAATAACAATGACAGCAGCAACAAAAAATAGCTAGGCATTGTGGTAGGACGTGTAGTCGTAGCTACTTGGGAGGCTGAGGCAAGAGAATCACTTAAGCCCAAGAGTGAGCAGTTGCTGTGAGCTGTGACACCACTGCACTAGCCAAGGGCAACATAGTGAGACTCTGTCTCAAAAAAAACCAAAAATAAAATGAAGGCCTTGCTTTCAAAATATTTCCTCTTAGTGAGTTTCTGTAGGAGAAATTTCTTAAGGTCACAGGACCGTCTGGTCCAAAGAAGAACAAGTGGCAAGGTTGCAAGAAAGAAAAAAATAAAGGCATTGTCTGCTAATTCTGCAATGTTGTCAAGGACCGATGCTCTTCTCATACTCTAGAAAATCACATCATCAAAGATATTTTTAACATTAACTTTGAATGTTATTTTTGTTTTTTTCTTAATTCTTTCTATATCTACAAATACCCTTCTATTTCCTTGTATCCCCAAGAAAGACACACTGTTGCCTCCTTTCTCAAAATTTAATTCTTCATAGTCCATACTGGATTCAATCTTATCATGGAGCTTCATGTTCTTATATAATTTGTACTTTTTTTCTTAGCCATAAAAGTTTAATACATCAGACTCATCTATGTCTTTCCCTTTCTCTTGCCTACAAATAATATGCTGTCTCCCGCATTATATTTCCGTACATAAATTTACTCCCTAATCCACTATCCTAATTCAAATTTCCCCATAGGGCACTATAATACACATCTTTATTTACTTCCCACCATGTCTACCTCACCCCTGATCTAGTATATACAATTTCCACATTTTCTTTATGAAAAACAATTATACTCATGGTAGATCCCTATTCAAAAACCTTGAGCAATTTCCCATTGCCTGAAGAAAAATGAGCAATTGCAGGCTCAAAGAGCTTTATAATTAGATGATGTAAATGTCCCATTATGTTTCCCACTGTTTCCCCATTCACCATTCTAAGCCTAAACAGAACGATTTCTCCAGATTTTTAAAATCCTATATATTCGCTCATAGGATTCACTACTTCTGTTCTTGTGACCTTCTTCTCCTAGCCCATTAGGCCCATGTTTTAAGATCCATCTCAAATATCATTTGTATCATGTTGCTTTCCCCGAACCAAGGAGATTCTTCCCGGGAACTCCCACAGTGGCTTGTTTACGGAATATGCCACTTTCAGCCTTTTCTTGTAGTTGTTGTTTAAAAAATTATTGAGGACAATAATTTTGTTGATTCACTTTTAAATCCTCCACAATACCCAAAATGGAACTAAGTACTATACAGATATCAGATAAAATTTGATTAAACAGCCTTAAGAAATCATAATGGAGTTAATGCAATCAACATGATTTCCTTCAAAATCCTCATTGTAGAATATAAAATATGCTGATAATTCCATGTTTTGAGGATAGAGTACTAAAAAATACAGATGCTGGGTTCAAAGTGAGAGAATGAAGGAGAGAAGGGAAAGAAGCTAAGTAAACTCAGTACATTGTCATTTCTATGACCATGTCAAAGACATAAAATCACAATGTGTTACAACTCCAAGCATTTAGTTCCCCAGATTGTGCTCACAAACACAGTAATATCTAGTTTATAATATAGTTTAAACAAAATATACGTATCTCCTTTTTGAAATAGAATTCTCTTAACATTATAACATTCTTTAATATATACACAGAGACAGTATTGTTCTTCATTGGCACCACATGTGGCTGGGAAACAGGACAAGAAGGAAAGACACAGCAAGATAGTCAGGAAAGTTACTGAGACTGGTAAGGAAACATGGGTATTAAAAATGTGGCGGAAAAAATTGTCGTCAGAAGGAACAGCATCAGAGAGAGTAAGGAAGATAGTGTATTTCCGGAAGTAAAATACTTCATATGACCATACCTTAGGGTGGAAAGAAGAGAACTCCAGGATGTGACACGTTCTATACTAAGAAGAGAATTGATAAATCTTGGCATTCAGGTGTAGGGAAAGGGAAAACAATGGGGTTTTGTTTTCACACAAACACATTACTTTTCTATACTCTTGCATATCTTCTCTCCAATAAAATACTATCCAGCCATTGAAAAAGATGGAGACTTTACATCTTTTGTATTAATCTGATTGGAGTTAGAACACATTCTTCTTAGTAAAGTATCACAAAAATGGAGACCCAAGAATCCAATGTACTCAATTCTTATATGAGCCAGTAGACGATTTAGTATGAGCACATGAGAGAAAAACCCAAATCAATTCAAGGTGGGGGGTGGAGGAATGAGGGAGCAGAGAGAGGGGAAGATGGAGGTGGATGGGGGGTTATATGTACGGCACATCTCTTGAGGGTGGGACATAATTATAAGAAGAACTTTCCCAACAAATGCAAACAGTGTAGCCTAATTCTTTGTACCCTCAATGAACCTGAGACAATAAAAAAAAAAAGAAGGTTACCAGAAATAGTCTACAAATTCCTTTTTTAAATCTAGTCATAGACTCCAGCCCAAGAGTAGAATATAAATGTCTTAACATAACAAATAGTAAGTGGGGTGAAGCTTACGTTAAACAGTTTGATGTAAGCATTCCAAATTGTATATAAAATCAGCACATTGTACCCCATAAATGCATTAAGGTACAGCATTATGATTTAGTAAAAATAAACAAATAAAAATACATTCATTCTCCTTCTTACCAGACAAATGTTAAAATTATTTCAAATTTCTTCCTTACTCATACTAGCTCTTTACTACACTTTTTCAAAATTTATGAAATTTATGTTTGTAAAAACACTATGTCATTTTCCACTAGTTTGTATTTTGCCAATTGATTACATTTCTAATGTTCTCTCACTCACTAAATTCAGTAACCCCTTTGGAAGAGCTGTGGTGTCAGGAAGTTGAAGTACTTAGATTTTTGAAGAATATAAAAGTGGCTTGGTTTACCAGTTTATTTGTTTAAATCCTTCTTTTTCCCATAAAGGAACTATGTAGGCCCACAACCCGCATTTCAGTGGTGTGATTTCAGTTGTCATTGAACGAGTGGTTCTAACTCTGGTAGAGGGAGGTTAACACACTAATGATAAATCCGAACATACAAAAGTATTGAGAATGGCGGTACCTGTGGCACTTTAGAAATCACCTGAAAGGATTTGCTGTGAAATTTCAGTTTTACACAATACATTAATCAGTTATTAGGCTAAGCTACTCTAACAAAGATATCCCCAAATTAAAGGAGTCAAACAACTCAGAAATTCACTTAGCTCTCATATACCAGTCCAGAATTCTGCTTCCCAAATCTTCAGGGCATCCTGTTAGCTTTTCTCTTATTCCTCAGCCCTGTCAGAAGTATAGTCCAACCAATAAAAAGGAAAGAGAAATTGGAGGGTAAGTAATTTTCTCATAAAATTATAATATAAATTTCATAATTATTACTCCAATTTTTATATCGTCACAGGGCTGCTAGCTGCAAAACGAGGTGGGAAATGTGCTTAGCTGAACCTCGGGGATCGCACTAATGAAAGAAAGAGACAGTGACCAGCAGGAGGCAATTTTCAGACTCTGCAACATAAATTGACATCTCCAAACAAGCGAGCTATTGAAAGATGGTAAACATAAATGCACTGGGAATTTGCAAGAACACTTCGTGAATAATAGTTATATGATGATGGACTCTAAAAGTATTGATTTTTGCTAGGGAAAAAGTAGTAGAACTCGTGGTAGAATTTTCTCTGCATATATCAGTGTAGTAGGGTCACTAGCTTTTTTCTGGCTAAAAAAGATTCCTAACACCATGAGCAATGAGAAATAGAATTTGATTTTACCCTTAAAAAAAGGGGGGTAAGAACTGAAGTAGGAAAAACAGAGATACACCTTAAACTCTTGAAAGAAAGACAATGGAAGAGATAAAACTACTTGATGTGAAGGAGAGAAAAATTGATGGTCTATCTTATTTCTGAACTGAAAAAAAAAATAGATACTATTATAATCTCTACACAGTAAAGGATAATACGCTTGTAATGGATTAAATTAAAGGGACATTAAGATATTTGGGAGGACTTTAGCTAGCTTTTGGAGGATGTCATGAGTGAATCAGAAAGAATATTAACTTTCAAAATTATTCCATTAGTGCCAGTATTAGAGATAAATATTGAGTTTTATTAAAAAATCTGACTTTATTTTTTAAATCAATAGCTAAAGATTATAAGTGTGTAAATCACAATTCCTTGCAGTAATGCCAGTATCATTAACACGACTATAAAGACACAAAGGGGTGTAAGCTAAAGAATATAATTAGAAATTTCAATCTTTTAAAAAATTATTTTCCTTAATTTAATCCATTAATCTCTAATGTTCTATTAGAAATACAGTACCTTTATAAATGTTAAGCAATTATATTAACTCAACTAATTAACTTTATTTGGGAATATCTAAGAAGCTATCCTTGAATGAAAAAAATAAACATAAATATTAATCATTATGCATTTCAGGTGAATAAATGAAGTTCTTAAGTAATGTTCCAGGACAAAAGTTTTGTACTTAGAAATCATTTTGTTGTTCTAATTGTCGTTAATCGATGTTCAATTTCTTTAAAACAAAATAGAAAGTCAAGATTCTTTTTAAAATATAATGCACCTGGCTCACTGCCCTCTGGGAGGGGTGGGGAAGCTGTGGCCTTAAGGCTACATGTGGTCTTTCAGCTCTTTTTAACTATGGCCTTTTCACTGAATCCAAATTTTACATAAATCCTTTCATTAAAAGGGATGCAGTGGAGAAAGATAAAGCTTTGCTTGCCTCCATTGATGCTTAAAAAGGAACAATCTTGAATTTAGAAGGACGTATGTTCCCCACTCCATCTAGGAGCTTGGGGTTTCCTCTGAGAAATTCTTGATCATACCACTCCCTGTGAACAGTGGCACACATTTTCAGAGAGCCACGAGACCATTGGGCCAAAGTTCCTAAAGTGTGGAACGGTTTTCTTTTGACAAGATTAAAGGATTCCGTTTTATTGCCTTTATCTCACCAGTGATCAGGTATTATTAATCTTTGACCTCTTATCTGCTTTTTATAAACTGACCATAATTTGTTCAAAATAGTAAGGTTGGATAAAGCAGGGAAATAGCCATTTGAACAATGTGCAGAAACAGAGGCCTTGCATGCAATGTTAGAAGCTTCGTGTATATTATAGATGCTTAAATATTACTAAATTTTTACAAATTAAATATAGTATTAAAAAATAAATAAATAAAGTATTGTTCCTATTTAATGATTGAGGGAATTGAAACTCAGCTTACTCAGGTTTAAGAGAAATGAAGTGATAGAGCTTCATTTCTGGTATAAATTCGTGCAATTTCAAAGGGAGACAAAGCAAGATAGATCACGTTATAAATTCAAGCTTTGCTAAAAAATTCACTTTATTTCTTGTTAGATTTCTTACAGTCTAGTTCTCTAGACTGTGGTACTTACTGAACAAATTAGAGTTGTTTTGTGTGAGATTCTTGGTGTCTGCTATTTTATTAGTAAGAACAATTAGAACACACGATAGAATATAGAAGGCATTTGTTAATTTATTTTAAATTACTGGTGTTTGAATTTGTTGAAATGTATAGCATTACTCTAGAACTATAAGGAACTTCCCAAATATCTTTTTTCTAACTCTCAAGGGGTAAATCAAGGTCTAAAAATGACTGTCTTCTTCAAAATCATTCAGCTAGAAGTGCCAGAATTTGAATTTCTATCTTTTAATACCAAGTCTACTTAAATCCCCACCACATTAAGTTTTCATATAAACTGATGATAAAAACAATAGTTTTATTTTTGATTTTTTTAATATGTATGAACCTAAGTGGTACTTTTAAACTGATTATTGTTTAATGGTCTCTGCCATCACTGGCTTTAAGAGTGTCTCTTCTATTTGCTGACTGTCTTTGGCTAGTGAGAATCTCACCAGCTCAAATTTCAGTGAGCTCCAATGATAATATTTTCTAGGACAAGGTCTTGACCATTAAATTACCTTCACTTTTCTTCTGTCAAAATTCAAGTTTATTAAGTTTCAGGATATTGCCCAAGGACTATGGCTAAATATAAAAAAAAAAAAAGATTTATGCTTATACAGAATTATTTTTCTTTTGCTCTGTAAGAAACCTCAAGAGAAACATCACATGAACCTAGAAAACAAGGAAATAAAATTTAAAAAGTATGAGTTATCCCACCAATCCTTACTTATATGTTTTCATATATATTTGTATACATACACAGACACATGTATATATAGTTTACATAAAGTTAATATGTGTAGTTTACATGCATTATATATATTATACGGTTCACCCTTGAGCAAGGTGGATTTGAGCTTCATGGATCCACTTATACACAGATTTTTTTTATTATGTCTTTCGTACATAGATCATAAATACATTTATGCCATTATATGATTCAATGTGATGATTATTTGTACAAATTGGAATGTTTACATCATATTAAATAACATAGGATTCACCACTTTTACCTTACAGGATTAAGACATTTATGCTCTACACCTGATAGATCCAACTTGTACTTGCAATATGCTCCATAGGTGTGGTCCCCCTACCAATCCTCCCTCTACCAACCTACCCCCCTCCCTTCCCTTCTCCCTTCCCTTCCCTCCTTCATCCTAGGCTATAGTTGAGTTTCATTTTTCACATGCAAGTATACACAGATTTTTTAAAATAAAAGTTATATTTACTATGCCCACCTCTCTTGCTTTCCCTTTGACCTCTTCTATCTCTTCCACTTCTGCCACCCCTGAGGGAGCCAGACCAAGCCCCTCTTATTCCTCCTCCTCAGGCTACTCAACATGAAGACCACAAGGTTGAAGACTTTTATGATGGTCCACTCCACCAAATGAATAGTAAATAAATCTTCTTTCTTATAATTTTCTCAAAAACATTTTATTTTCTCCAGCATACTTTACATCACATACAAAATATGTATGAATTCTTTGCATTATCAAAAAGGCTTTTGGTCAATGGTAGGCTCTTCGTAGTTAAGGTTTAGGGGGAGTCAACAGGTATACATTGATTTTCAATTTCATGGGTGTTCAAGACCCCTAACCCCCCACTTTGTTCAAGGGTCAACTTTATATAAATCTATATAGTTTATACGCATATAATGTATGCATACTATACATATACTTATACATAAACTTTATGTATGCTGTATATGTGCATTCACATATGCAGTAGAACCTCCTTCGTTGACCACTTCCCAACATTGACCAACTCCTTAAGTTGATCCAATTTTCACAGACTGGACATGTACCACATGCACCCTGTTAGTACAGAAAGTCTAGCTCCATATTTTGGCCACCTCTATATGTTGACCAGTTTGTTACAGTCCCTTAGATGGTCAACCTACAGAGGTTCTACTATATGTGTATTACATATACACTCGTAACATATGTACATTACATATACAAAGATATAACCACCTTTCTTGCATTTATGTTATTATATATGGAAATAGTAGATCATAAGGTTTGCGTATATTTAGTTTTAGAGAATACTTCCAATGAGTTTTCAAAAATGATAATAACAACTCACACTTCCACCAAAATTGTATAAGCTTCCTGTTGTTCCATAGTTTCACCTATCCTTTGCTATTTTCTTTAAATTTTAGACACCATGGTGGGTGTATAGTGGTTTTGATTTTTATTACTCTGGTGACCAGTACGTAGTATTGGGAATCATCTCTCCATGTGTTTATCTGCTAGTTAATATACACTGTTATGATATGTACTTGCTTAACATTTTAACTCTTTTTTTTCTTTCTGTTGGGTTTTATGTCTTTTTCCTGATTTTCCACACATGTATCTTTTCTCAGGTGAAATATTACAATATTTCCTCCCCCTCTGTGGACTGTATTTGCTTTCACTCAGTAAATTTATTAAAAACACACACATTTATAATTATTTTACACATAGGAGAAAGAACGATACCTTCTTACATGGTATCAGATGACCCTGGAGCGGGAGGCGCAGGAGAACATACATATACACATTAAATTCCTGATATTTATAACTATGGGTTGAATTAATCAATGATAGCCTATATTTTAGTTATGTCCAATAAAGTCCTTTTTAAAATACTGTCTCAATACTTCGTTCAACATAATAGTGGCAGTTTCTTAGAAAAAAATATTCAGAAGAATTTTCTGGCATACGTCAGGGGTTTGTGAATTTCCCAATAGCTAAAGAAAAGAAGCATATACCATTCTTAAAAATTTTGAAGAACTATTAGCAGGTCTTTTTGAAAATATAATATATAATGTGGTGCTTTACTTTTAACATTAATTCTAACTCTGAAAAATACAATTAAAAAAAAAACACTGAGCATAAAAATATTACCTAGAACAAAAATTTATTTTGTTGGAGGTATTCAAGACTTTGGAACAGGAATATGCATGTTAAATGTAATATTCATAGTCATCATTAATAGGTATAAAATAATGACTACTTAGGGGCGGTGCCTGTGGCTCAAAGGAGTAGGGCACTGGCTCCATATGCTGGAGGTGGCGGGTTCAAACCCAGCCCTGGCCAAAAAGTACAAAAAAAAATAAATAAATCATAATGACAACTCAGTTACCACTTATAATTTTTTAAATATAAAACTTGATTTGCAAACTTCCTTGGACAGTGGACTGAGTTAAAGTAAATCACTTGAAACCTCACTAAAAATCTTCATAGCAAACACAAATGTTAATAAAACACTATTGTAAGAACAATTTCTTTCGTACTTTGAAAATTGGATGGTTGGAGAATGTACATAAATCTATGTAAACAAAGCCACCATTTTAAAAAAGCAATTTAAAGTTTTTAATGCTTCCTGTAGCTCTTATATTTCCATAGTTTCAGTATATTTGGGAATCTATTAACATTTCCTCTTGTCAACTCTATCATGTCATAATATATATCACTTCCCCAGGTAAAATAATACAAAGGATCATTTAAGGAATAAGACACTCCTTTAAAGACTCGCCTTTTTAACAGTGGCATAAAACAAGCACGTCTGCAATAATTTCACTAATATGGTCGACCAGTGACATCTATTGGCAAAAATATGTAGACTAGATTGGGTTAACTTTTAAAAGCAAATAGGATTTTTTTTTTAATGACTCTAGTTTGAATATACAAGTTTATTTAGGAGCCAATATTTAACCATGGTTTTGGTTATATAAGCAACTTACTATTTAAAATATAGAATCTCAAATACCTAAGTGTTTGAAGTAGCCTAAATAACTTTGTGGGGTTTTTTTTCATAAGGAGATTACAAATTACAGAAAGATTAAACATCTGATTTTGAACAAGTTTCAAGTTTGGAGAAATTCCATTTGGCAAAAGTTCAAGTGAAGCTCAGCCTATGCATGGTATTCTTAAATCTTTCCAAAAAATAAAAGAAAATGAAAGAAAACAATAAAAGAAATCGTGTCTTAATTTTCAAACAGAGCAGACCATAGACAGTTTCATTATTTTATGTACGTCCACGGGCTTTTCATTCTCCTTACATCATCCTTTTGTCCTGAGCTCCCTCTTTCACTAAGTCCTACTTCCTGGACTTTTCTTTTTCTTTTTTTTTGGCTGGTGCTGGGTTTGAACCCACCACTTCTGACCTATTGGGCTGATGCCCTACTCCTTTGAGCCATAGGTGCCACCCTGGACTTTTCTTTTCTCTGATTAATATGAGGGTACGTATAGGCCACATTGTTTGCATTTGTAAGGTGAAGTCTAAGTTGTAGGCCTGTCCCTCACACACAAAGGGTGCTATGCACTCCCTCACTGTTCTGACTGGAAGGATCACACTGATTCCCTTTCTTCCCTCGCCCTTCTTGGATTTAAAAGAGTCTTTCTCTTACGTGACCAGGTTGCTCTTAATCTACAAGTTTCACATTCATATTGAGTACAAGGGATACTTGTTTTCTCATTCTTGAGATACTTTACTTAGGACATAGTTCTCCAAATGCATCCAAGTTGTAATAAAGGATACAAAATCTCTCTAATAAAGTCATATTCGCTTGTATTCCCACCAGCAGTGTAAAAGTGTTCCCTTCTCTCCACATCCATGTCAAAGTCTGTAGTTTTGGGATTTTGTTATATGGGCTAATCTTATTGGAGTTAGATGATATCTCAAAGTGGTTTTGATTTGAATTTCTCTGATGATTAAAGATGATGAGTAGTTTTTTATGTCAAGATATGGAAACAGCCCAAGAACCCATACCCATGACTGGATGGAATACTAGGGAGCCATAAAAAAAGATGGAGACTTCACATCTTTTATTTTTACCTGGATGGAGCCAGAACATATTCTTCAAGTATCTCAATAATGGGGAAAAAAGGATGCAATGTACTCAATGCTACTATGAAATCAATACATAAACAACCTACACATTCATACAAATAGTAAAACCTAACTGTAGTCCAGAAAGAAGAAGGGAAAAGGAGAGAGAGGGGAGGGGAGGAGGGAGATGGGAGGAAGGAGAGCATTTAGGGGGACCTCACCTAATGTGTATAATGCAATGGCACATTTCAAAACTATTAAGAATATAATTGTGTCAATCAGTTCAATGTAAGCATTTCACATTGTGTATCAAATCAGTACACTGAACCCAATAAATACATCAATGTACACAGTTATGATATAATAAGAACAAAAAACTTTTAAAAAAGGATACAAAATCTCCATCTTCTTTTGGCTAGATAGTATTCCATGGTATACATATATTACAATTTATTAATCCACTTACCTGTTGATGGGCACATGGGTTGTTTGTACATTTTTGCAATTGTAAATTGGGCTGCTATAAACATTTGCATGCATATGTCTTTATGGTAAAATGACTTTTTTTCTTTTCAGTAGATGCTAGTAATGGGATTTCAGGATCAACTGGAAGGCTGGAGACCTTCTGCAGTATTTTATTACTTCAAAATAATAATACATTTTAAAGGTGCCATTATGGTAGCATGCCTCTGGACATCATTCATTCATATATCCAACAAATATTTTTTAAATATCTCTACATGCTATAAATTCCTTTAGAGGCTATGATTAAAAAGCATACAATACAGACAAAAATCCCAGTTGAGCTGGAGTTTTCCATTTAAGTGGTTTGAAAGAGAAGAAAATAAACAGAAAAATAAATGGTATAGAAGATGGTAAAAAAAAGTGCTATTACATGTCATGGATAAAATAAAGCAGTGGGGGAGCATAAAGATAATTTGGGAGGAGAAGCTGCAGTGTGTTAAGTGTAGTGCTCAGGTAAGGCCTTGTTGGACATGTAAACAAATTATAGGTAGTAAGGCATGGAGGTAGTTGGGGAAGGAACATTCAGAGAGAAGAAAAAGCAACTGTAAAGATGTTGAGGAAGAAAGGTCTTGGTAAGGGTGAAAAAAAGGAGCAGCAAGTGAAACAGTGACGCAAGGACAGGGCAAGTAAGATTGTGCGATGGGAAACTGTGTCAGAGAGGTGCCAGGGACAAATTCTGTGGGAATGTTCAGGTTACTCAATAACTTGGCTCTACTTCTGAGAGAGATGGAAAGCTATGGACAGTATGCGTGTTGGAGTGATAGAATCTGGCTTACATTTTGAAAGGATCACCCAAGTGGCCACACTGAGTAAGTATCAGCTGTGGAGTATCAGATGAGAGACAGGTTGGCCTGAATCAAGGTGATGAGGACAGGGATGAGTGAGTCAAGACACGAGGATATTTTGAAAGTGGAATAGAAAGGATGTGTAATTATCATTTTCTCTTAACCATTTTTTATTAAATCATAACTGTATACATTAATGCATTTATGGGGTACAGTGTGCTGATTTTATATACAATTTGGATTTCTTACATCGAACTGGTTACCTCTCCTCAATTATTGTGTTAAGACATTTATACTCTACTCTTAATAGATTTGACATGTAGCCTTGCAATATGACGATAGGTGAGGTCCCATGGATTACCCTCCCTCCACTCGGCCTTTCCCCTCCCCTCCCTTCACATTTCTTTTCCTGAAGCCCAAGTGCCATTGACCCATAAACGGATTAATAAACTGTGGTATATGTATACCATGCAATATTATATGCAGCCTTTAAAAGGATGGAGACTTTACCGCTTTTATGTTTACATGGATGGAGCTAGAATACGTCCCTCTTAGAAAGTATCTCAAAATGGAAGAAACAGTATCCAATGTACTCAGTACTGTTATGAAACCAATATATACTCACCCACAATTTCAATGAAGGATGTGTAATTAAATGGAAGAGGGATGAGAAAAAGAAGGGAGAAAGGAGATGGAAGGGAACAAACAAAGACAAAATTAGTAGGGAGAAACCTGACGGGCTAGCCAGAGACTCTTCTTTCTTTACTTGCACTTAAATAAGTGATAAGTTGGTATAATAAAGCAATTTGATGACATTCTGAACTCAAGGATATTGAATTACTACTTTCATAAGATTTCCATGGCCATGGTAGCTACAAATGGAAAATCTATTATTATCTTCCCAAGCGTATTTAAGACACACAGTAAAACATATGATTTTGATTTATGATAACCCTATAGTACTGAATTATTTCCTGTGAGCCTTTGATAAATTTGTTTTCCCAAAGCCCTTCTTCAAGTCATAGACATTAATTATTAGATACCCGTTTAACTATAAAATTCTAATTGATAGGATGTTTTGGTAAAACCATCACAGTGTCCTAATTAGTCACAGCATCAATACTATATCCAGATTTAGGTCATTAAAGGGGTATAAACCTTCAGTGGCCAGTGGCGACCTCTTTCAATAAAACTGTAAGTTGGAGACTCAATTTGTTTCAAAGGCATTCTGTTGGCCACGTTGCCTGCTAGCCATCTCTGCATCAATTATGAGAACAGTGCATGCAATCAGCAGCTCCACGTGAGACACTCTGGGTGTCACACTCTAATTTTCTCATATTTCCTCCAACTATTTTTATATATCTAAAATTGGTCACCAATATCCTCATGCATGCTATTGCTCCATTCACTGTATGCAGAACTTCTTAGAGCAATTCTAAAACTATGCTATCCTTCAAAACATTTCCCTAAACTTTTTGGCAAAATAATTTCTATTTGAACACCTACTTGTTTACAGTTTCTATTTATACCTTTTATGACATTGTTTCCATAAACTTATCCAAAATTCACTCATTGTTCTTCCCGACCACTCAATTCATTTTAACATAATGTGCTTAAATTTACTCAATGCTGAGTCTAGTCATCTTAGAAATAAAAGTCTTAGAAATAAACTATTATTTTACAGAGTAACTCCAAAGAAGATAGCTCTGTTTAAAATGTTGTGTGTGTACATGTATGTGTGTGTAGTCCTGTAAGGAGCTTTCAAATGTTCTCATCTTTCCTTTCTTGTTTCTGACCTTCCGTTTTCAATATCCTTTGCCTCTCACTGGATTGTGAATGTGCCCTTTCCTTACGTCTGAAAATCTCTCAACCTTCACCATTCATTCTAAGAATCAGCAATATGTTACGTTTTTATAGAACCTTTCTTCCCGGGAACAGAGAGTGTTTCATATATATTACCACATTCATCCTTAAAATTTCTCTCACAACACCCATCGCCCTGGCTAAACTATGCCTCGGTTGAAACCTCAATCTGTATCTTTAGTTCTTCCTTCCTTGAATGCCTTTCCTATAAACTCCGTAAATCACATTTTCGGAATCCGGCATCTGTAGAAAATATGCATAACTCTATCACTCCAGTGACCTTTCTTTCTAACCCTGTGCTCAGAATTCACCATCTCTTTTTCAGAGCTGTGCCACAGTCTCCCTAGTAGGCATTAGATCACTAAAGCCTTGCCACTCTGTCTCCTACTTTTATCCTTCATGATAGTGAAATAATCTGACTTGACAACAGGCAGTGATTATTTTTTTCCAACCACATCACTTACCTTGATGGTAAATTGCATTCATGTTCTTTTAAACGTATTTGCTCTTTGCACTAATAATTAAAAAGCATATTGTAAATTTGGTCTGATTTTTTGTTTGTTCCAAATGTTTTAAAATACCCTTGCCTTAGCAGGACTAGCACGTGTGAATGTTCATCGTGTAGCAATCACTTTGATAAATGCTTAGGTAAATTACTCCATTTAGTCCTTACAAGGAGCATAAGAGCTCAGTCCTATTTTCTAGACATGAAAGGTAACAAAATGAAGATGTTTAAAGGTTAAAGACCTTGTTTAGGAGTGTACCTAGTAAGTGCTTGAATACAGACTTGGGCTGAAGTAGCTAAAGCACATTCCTGTTTACCTCGCCACATTTTCTCTAAATACTTATCCGAAAATTAAAAGATAAACTGCAATATCACTTTTTCTCAGCATTTCTCAACTGTCTATAAAAAGCAACATATTTGAGGACTGAGTGCCAGGTTCAGAAAGTTAGTCTAAAATCTGACTATATATTTAGACAAGACTATCACTACTCAAATGCAAATGTCTATTCAGACTTAAAATTAAGTCATTATCTCTAATCAAAATGAAATTATTCCTTACCTCCAACATGTATTTTAAAATGAAATTAAAAGCATTGCAGAGAACTTAAAAGAATTGTTACTCTGTGGAGGATTTGTTTTCTATTTTTCTGTTCCTGAGCTACCCAGTCCCCCATTTTGTATGATTTTACTTAATGGCATGGCTGTCTTATATAGGCCTGTGTCGCTTAACAATGGGGATATGTTCTGAGACACGTATCATGAAGCAATTTAATCATGTGACATCATAGCATCTACTTACACAAACCTCAATGGCATCACCCAGACTATAGCTGTAGCCTACTTCTCCTAGGCTACAAACCTGTATAGCATATTACCTTAGGTAACTGTAACACAATGGTGAAATATTTGTGTAAATCTAAACATAGAAAAAAGTACAGTAAAATATGGTATATTAATCTCACAGGACCAGCGTCACACATGTAGTTCATTGTTGACCTACATGTTATTATGTGGCACCTGACTATATTAGTTAAAGGTCATCTGTTACATACAGCCTACTTTATTATGTGCTATTTCCCTTGACTTCTTAATTCTAGTAATTAATCGGTATTTCTATATAAACTAGTTTCTCTTCATAACATCCATTTCTATTCAGTCACTCTAGGGACGTAAGTATATAGACACTGAGACAAAAATTAAAATTAATAACCTACCTTTAGAGACTGTTTGGTATAGCTAACCATTGTGCTTTATAAATAGATTACATTTCAAATGCTCTACACACAACATATATGTAGCAGAGTGAAGTATAATAATACTAAATGAATTACTAAGTAGAGGAATATGAATATATTGCTCCAAACAGGGTAATGATTAAATCATATTACTTTATTTGAGAATATGTGAGATAGGAAAGAGTTAGTTATTTGAAGTAATGCCCAAAATGTCAAGAGTTAAAATGGAACCAACTCATCCATTCAGCACTTTGATGCATCAGGGTTACATTACAGAAAATAAAACTATATTAAGTTAATCATACATGTATCTGGAACCTCAAATAGGATGGACATGGAAAATGATCTCCTTCCAACAGCTGGTGTTCCACTGATACAATAAATATGCAAATGATCTGGGCAGATGAAGTGGTTGTTTCTCTCTCTTTGACCACTTCCAGTATATCTCTTTAATTTTAAGCTCATTCCTCAAAAAAAAAATAGTTTGGCGATTTCTCTTCAAGATCTACTTGACGAAGATGTTCTTTATGCATTAAGAATTATTTCCCAATTAGCTGAAATAATACAATAATGGTATGTAGCTTGCAAGCACATCAAGTGTCCTTCAGATAAGCTTTGACTCATAAGCCATGCACATGTAAACTCAAAGACAAATTTTCTATGCAAAAATTTATACCATATGAAAGTCATGCAAATCCTACCCTGAAAAGAGAAAAAAAAAGGCTTGTCTTTTTTCCTCAACTGGAGCACTTTCATTTACATATTTTTGTCTGAAAAATGATTTACCTGTCACATGGTAAGTGATTTCACCATGTGAAGATCTCAGGACGGTGACACAGGTAGACACTAGATCACTGATAAAAAGAGACTAAGATAGTCAGGGTGCTACTGAATTTGATTTATTATACTTCATAGAAATACCATTAAAATCTTCCAAATTAAAACTCATCTAAATATCTTGAGTATGGAACGGATTGAAAGGTGTGCAGATATTAAACTTGAACGCAAAAATAATGTAGTTATATAAAAACAGTATAGAAGAGAAAGGAGTATGATAAGGAGTAGGGTCATATAGACAAGGCACCACTTGGAAAAAAATCCATCTAAGAGAAGCACAGATTCTCTCACCGTCCTGTCAACAAGGAAAAGGAATCAAGAGAGCACAAAGTGTGAGTATAAGGAGATTTAAAGTTTGTTATATAAATGAGCTCGTTACAAAGATCAAAGTGATGGCATTTAAGATTTTCAAAAAGTGCCAAATATTAGCTCCTATTCATCAAACTCAGCAAGTTTAAAGTCATAGAAAGAAAAACTTGTACAGGGTATTCATTTGGTAACATTTACACAAAATAATATATTGTCACCGACTGTCGGAGAACTGACACTCTGCCAAGTAGTCTGATTCAAATTGGTAAAAAGAAAAAAGATGAACAAAGGATATCAGACTCCACAGGAGGAAAAAAAAAAAAAGACAAGATATACTATTATGGAATCCATAGAATTTTAGAGCTGGGAAGAAGGTAAAAAACTATTTCATCCTTTTCCCATCTCTTTTTAGAAGAGCGACTAGAACAGTCATAATAACGCCTTACTCCAAACACACAGTTAGTAGGGGGCCAATTACCATACCCCAAAGTAATGAATTATATACATAAAGAAATGGTGAGAAAGCACACAAAAGCACATTAAATAGAAAATTACTCTTTTTATATCTACACTTGTATAGAGTTCAAATGACTTAAGCAGAACTTGAAAGAATAAAAAGTTCTACTTCTGCAAGGTTTAAACTTTTACAGGTATATTTAATTTTGTACTGTTACTATTGTTCAAATTTTGTTTTACAAATAATTTTTTAAACGCATCTGTAGAGCACCCTCATCTAATGGTAAGTCCTATAGAATATTAAGCAGTTTAGAAATGGTTAATATATTTTTAATTTGCAACTTAGTGAGAGTTTGGCGGTCAGCATGCTCACTCCCTACTCAGGATGAAGTGGCATTACCTTATACGTGCATGTACCATAGCGTGTATATGTATGACATATATATATATATATATATATATGAATAAAATTACATATTCTGGTTTGTACCATGCCATAAAACTTATGACATCGAATGCTGATAATTCTTTCCCTTTCTATTATTTATTTAAGTTTAAAATATTAATAAATATGAATATTGCCACCCTATAGTTGCCTTTTTAAGAAACCAATACTTTGTAATTTTTAGACAATGTCAAACTATGGCATTAGCTGACAAACCTAGGGATTAAACTTAGAAATGTCAAGTATGCCTGTGGGCTTGGAAAGGGGACACTACAATTTTCCATTTGATTTGGAGATAAGTCAAGCAGCCACAGCATTCTCAGAGTAGCACTATTAATTACTTCTGTGAATTGCCTCTGAGCAACTGGGAAGGAGCAAAGCAGTCTCTCCTGGTATGATCTGGACGGCACCACAGGATCTCACCCCACCAGCCTGCCTCTAACTTTCCCCCTCTTTGGGGCTACCCTCTGACGCTCCCAGAACAGCAAAATCTGTCAGAACTCCTACACCGATCTCAACTCTCTGTTCTGGCCTTTCTGCCATGTGTCCCTCTACCCAGATTTATCTTCTAGCAGAGAAACAGGGAGTATGGTGCATCTAAAGGAGCTGCTCCTGGCTCGGTGCCTGTGGCTCAATTGGCTAAGGCGCCAGCCACGTACACCTAAGGTGGTGGGTTCGAATCCCCAGCCTGGCCGCCAAAACAACAATGATGGCTGAAACCAAAAAATGGCCGGGCATTGTGGCGGATGCCTGTGGTACCAGCTACTTGGGAGATGGAGGCAGGAGACTTCGCTTGAGCCCAGGAGTTGGAGGTTGCTATGAGCTGTGATGCCATGGCACTCTACCCAGGGGGATAGCTTGAGGCTCCATCTCAAAAAAAAAAAAAAAAAAAAGGAGCTGCTCCTAAGTCAAACCTAGTTTACTTCCCCATTCTGGCTGAGTTAGTCTGTTTTTATTGACGGGTTTTATTATTCAGAAGCCATTCTAATACCTCAACTGCAATAGATTCATCACCATAATTAACACTGCTCAAACTTAGAAGAGAAATTATCTATTGAAAAAAAATCAGAACATTTTTATTCAACAATTTTTTTTTAAAAAAAGTAAACCCTTCCAAGAACTATTGGAATAACAATAATAATAATTCTACGTCATAATCACCAGAACGACCTGCTGGACATTTTTACTTGAAGATAAAGGAAAGACAGAAATAATTCTATATAGTCGTAATGTTTATCTGTAAACCAATAAATAAAAAGAAGGACAAAGTTCAAATCACTTTAAGAGTTCAATAAGCTTTTAGCATTAGAACCTCTTCCAGCTTTGTTATCCATTTACTTTCAAAATGTTTGTTTTCTAGGAAAATCAACCCTTCAATTCATATATAAAACATGCATTGTATACTTTGGGTGCCAAAGATTACTCAAAAATAAGCAAGCAAACAAGCATATGGAAATTGGTATTTAGGAAGAATTTTACATGCCCTCTGCTGAGGCTAACTAAGCATATAATTTTCCAAAACAAGATAAATGCCTGAATAATCATGCCAGGCAACCTTCCTTCTTATTTTTCAAAACAATACATTCATTAAAATGAAACATTGTGGTTTTGTAAGAAAAAGATGAGTTTTTGAGGGAAGATCAATATTAAGGAAACTTCTGATTCAGCCAGTTCAGTTATGAGTATTTAAGCTACTTTTCTGAATTTTTTTTAAAAAGCTATTTTAGCTACTTGATAGGTCACCTAGTGGATAAAGTTAATTATCAAATGTAAATCTTCTGCTACAACCTGTGATACATAGTAGATGTTTAATAAGAGATAGTTCCCTTTCCTCCAGGTCCCTTTTTATAAGACTAATAGAGTTTTGATTCATGTATCAGTCACTGAATTATTCTGCTTAAACAATATGCTAAGGTCAAAGTTGAGTCTAGTACAGTCCTGAATAAACCATTTGAAACACCATATAAAGAGCATTTCACTTCTCTGATGCCCCCTACTTCAGAGCAACATACTGTAGGACTCGAGAATGTTAGTGGAATCCGGTAGTAGACTGCCAGGGTTCTACGATTGCTCAATTCTTTATGCCTCAGTTTCCCTATCTAAAAATGCTGATAAAGGGAAGCTGATGAAGGATGTTCCATCGAGTCATACCTTTGGTTGCAGGAAGGTGAAAATGTTTGGGTTAAGGGAAAATATAATGGATGCACACAAGGAAACCTATCCCAGTGATTAGAAGCCAAGAACACATAGCACCACTAATGGGTCTTTTAAAAGACACAATGCTGGGGGAAGGACATTAAAAAGTAGAATTGAATGTATAACACAATGACATTTATTTGAATTAAAATAAATGCATACAGAATAGCAACGCGCATTTTGCAAGAAGATATGCACACAAAAAATCCCACGTTACAAATGATGGATGGGAGGTTGAGAATCAGCGAACCCCATTACAGAAACTCAATACATGCTGATTCTCTAGCACAGACAATGTAAAATGGAAAGAAAAATATGTGTGTGAGAGGGTGTTGTTTTAAGTTCTCTATGCCTTTCTCGTAAGAAAACACACAGTCCCAAGCAGGGCTTCTAATAAAGAGCTAAAGCCTCATTTGAACATGATTTTTATGATTCACTATGTTAGTAATTTAATCTCCTACAGCTCCATCAGCAGTTTCAGGAAAAAACACATTGAGAATAAGAAATAACACAAGAGGAAACAAAGCAAATGTAGAATTAAGTAGTAACTTATTAAAAATATTGAAAAATTCTTTTTCAACTTGGCTGACTTTAAATTATAATCATTTGTATGCTGTTAAGTCTGGCCAACAAAAAAAATTCTAAAGGCTAATTGTAATACGTAGGGCTTTACAAAAATTGGAATCCCTTAGTCATTTATAAATCTTGCAATTAGCATATTTTCAAAGGAGAGACTGTACTGCAGGTCATATGATCATGGTTTTCTGTCTTTAATTACTCTAATTGAATATCTGTTTTAAAACTGAAGTCTTAGCTTAATGAAGAAACATCCTAATATTTAAATTCTAAGGCTAAGGTCCCTTATCTTTAAAATGTATATATGAAAATTCAGTAATGAAATTAAGTCAATATTCATAACAAAATTACTTCATTCTTTTAGATTCAGATTTCTATTCAACCCCATTTTTCTACAAAGCACCTCTTCAGAAGATGAAAGAACAATACACCTTGATTTTGCAAAAGGAATAAACTCCCTAAAACTGTCCATCAAATAATGAAACTACCAATTTAATTACTTTCCACATTCTCAAGAATATAAAATGATCTAATTTATAATTAATGTTATGACAAGTACCTAATAAACTCAAAATGATTTGACACAAGGGCTGAATTTTCACTGGAATGAGTGGAAACTGTTACGACTTGGGGATTTTCTAAACCCCAGATATACTGATGAAATCTAACTCTAATATAAAATCATCCTGACCCTGGCTGTTATCGAATGATAACGTTAGGGAATCAACACTACAAAAATAAATAAGTAAAAAAATAAGTTATCGACACTTTAAAAAGAAGCAATTTTTTAATGATTTTATTTTTTGCACTTTTTATTTTTATATGCATTATATTTTCATCTACGTGTATAACGATAAGTTAAAAGATATATATATGTGTATAATTAGTATAAATCAAACAGTTTTCTTATGAATCCTGCATACTTACTCTTCGACACAATAACAAACAGCCTGATCTAAAGATAATATGCTTTTCGAATATGGTTTTTATTTTCAATACTTGAATAAATCCTTCATTTAAAGTAGCTCCTTATATTAGGATGGAAAATTTGACTGGAAAAAACAGCCAAAAACACATACCCTCATAAATTCCCCCTACTCTGAACACACAGAGGGTATATATAGCAAATAAACCTTCTGTAAATCTCATTTTTTAAAAGGAACGTAATGCATGTTTTGCTCATGATGTCCTTGTAACCACACAATATGTTCCCAGGAAATTAAAAGTGGATCAGCTAATCCAATATCCTGCCCCTTGCAGGGAACTACAGCTGATACTTTCAGCCAAGTTGACAAATACACAGTCTTTTTTCCACAGGTTCCTGCGTAAATCATAGTATTTGCTGCTTTTACCTGAGATGATCCATTTGAATATAAAAACCTGACATTTAAATTCCTGAAGTTGATTATACATTTCCTATCAGCAAAAGAAAACTCATCATGACAAAGAAGCAACCGATCTCATTGCTCCAAACCTCAGAATGTCTTTGCTTATTCCCAGACTAATACACCACACAAAAGATCTCTTCGGAAGGAATCTGTAAACTCGCAATTCTAGTCAATGGCACATATGCTTTCATTTTTTTTTCCTCCAATTATTTCCCATTCTGAGGTTGGACCCATGATTCAGTCATTTTCCATGTAATCAGAAAACATTATTCTGAAACATTCTTATAATTGAAATATTTGTTTTTAATGATCCATAATTTCCCTCACGTTTTACATCTGATCAAGTCTCCTCAGGGTATGACTGAGTTTTACAAGTTCCCCTCCTCCCAATGCCAGACCCCTCCAGCCTAGGATCCCACACTCAAGAATACACTCAAACCCCCCTCAGAAGTCTCTCCACCCTTCATTACCTATTCTCCTATCTGTTCATCCTTCTAAAAGGATGTCTTAAGCTAAATGATTAATAAGTGTAAGCAATTTAGTTCTGTAAAAATGTGTTGCTTAAATTCACTGTGGTGTTCTGGACTGAATCCTGGAACAGAAGAAAGAAATCAGTAGAAAACCAAATGAAATCTTAATAAATTGGGAAGTTTAAATATCAGTAAAGTACCACTGTTGGTTTCTCAGTTTTTACAAACATATGATAATATAAAATGGTAAGGGGATCGGTGATGGATGAAGCATCTGTTGAATTCTATATTATTTTTGCAACTTGTGTAAAACGAAAACCATTCCCATTTAAATAGCTTATTTTAAAAATGCATTCTGTTTTCAAAAGCAGCATCCATTTATTAACACAAAATATGAGGAAGATGGAAATTTCAGCTACAAGATGGTGGTGCTACAGTGTGAGGAATTTGAGAGGAAGAAACTGCCTCCACTCCTCCCTTTACCTCACAGAGGCATCTGCCTCTTTCCGCCTTTGCATAAAGGTTGGCTGTGAGGGAAATTGCATTCATTTGCATGGCATCTGGTCAGGCAACAACAGAATCTCAGATTTGCTTTTTCAGAAAGATGAATCCTGTTGCATTATGGAGTGTGGCCTTTAGAAAGGCAAAAGAGGATGCCAGGTGAGCTTGAGTGCAGAGCTGTTGCAAGAATGTCAGGCAAAAGCTGAACAAGGCTAGTGAGAGTAAAAAAAAAAAAAGTGAAATGAAATAATCAGGAGATACGAAGACTGATAAAATGTGGTGAAAGAGAGATAGAGAGAGAGCAGAGTCATTTGCTCATATCATGGAGTAAATGATAGAAAAACTGATTGATACAGAAGTCATAGAAGAAAGCCATGTGGAAAGGGGGCAAGACGATAAGCATTCAGATGCTGAGATGTCTGTGAAAATTTAAGTAGTAATGTAAAGGACAAGAAGGACAAGTAGGAAGGTAAAGGGCATCTGAGCTGCTGATGAAGATTGGACCAGTCATCAGCCTTCAGGTGCTCAGGCTGAATTGAGTGAGAATTGCCCAAATAGTTATGGGGATAATGCAATTAGAATACATAGTTTTCAGAAAATAAATAAATGATGTTCTAAGTCATAAAAATACCCAGTGGCTAGATTAGCAATCAGATAATTTACTAGAAAGAGTCATTGCATTATGCTGGGGAACTTTCATTTTTTGAAAGTTGCTCATAAGGAAAAAGCTAATTGTTAAAAACCAGTTTTGTCATATGTAAATATTTACATCAAGTTCCATTGTTCATTCCTATGAGATACCATAATTGATAAAGAAAAGCAAATATGTAGCTAAATACAGATAGAAATGGTACCCATGCCTATAATCCTGGCACTGTGGGAGCCAAAAGAGGGTGGATTGCTTAAGCTCACAAGTTTGAGACCAGCCTGAGCAAGAGAGAGACCCCATCTCTACTACAAATAGAAAAATTAGCTGGGTATTATGGTGGGTGCCTGTGGTCCCAGCTACTAGGGAGGATGAGGCAAGAAGATCACTTGAGCCCAGAAATATGAGGTTGCTGTGAGCTACAAGGCCATGGTACTCTAACAGAGTAAAACTCTGTCTCAAAAAAAAAAAAGGGGGGGGGGTAAATGTATATGTAATAATTACTGTTTCCAAAGATACATGTATATTTCTTTATAGTCATAATGTTAAAAAATAAGCATAGAGAGTTTTCTTAAAATATCAATGGGCCTTATGAACAACAATATTTAGTTACATCTGGGTAAAAATGAAGTTACTAAACTATAGAATGATGACAAAATTCTATGGGAGGCTTAAATAATTATCTCATTATTGAAGTTTTTACTTCAGTTCGATTGCTGGTGTACATTTGAGTAAAATAGTTGGGTTTCATGACAGCTACTTGTCCTATAATGTCAGAGTTTCAGGCAGCTACTTGGGTCCTCAGATCTTGGAGGGTTCTTGATTGAAAAATGACCAGACTCTCCAAAGTAACACAAGTTTATTAAGAATGAGAAAGATAGGTTTATAGAAAAAGACCAAGTAAGATATAAGCCTACAGAGAAAGATATGTTTGCCATAGACAGTCATGTCCATGATCTGGCAACCCACCCTGTGATGTTGCAAGAAAGGCAAAGGCAAAGAGGCAAGAGTTACGGCCATTGGTTCTCTTTTATAACACCTGGGTCAGGCCTACCTTGTGGTTCAGAGGTCACCTAGGAACCAGGACTACATGCAAAACTCCCTTGAGACCTTCTGAAAGCCCATTAGAGGTGTGGACCACACTGTAGATTCAAGCTAATGACAGGTTAATTAGCATTAAGGCTGTTCTAGGTCACCTTTAAGACTGTATTGTGCCTGTTGCTGGGCTAGAGAGTCCTATATCCTTTCACAGTTGGCACATTAAATTCTTATTGGTAGATCGGTAGATTGGTAGGGTGGTCTTCCCCTGCAGGTGTGAGCATTGGCTTTGGGACAAAACTAAAGTGGAAGGTGCCAAGATTGAGAACTCCCCACCCTTCCTTCCCCAGTTGAGCTAGGATTTCTAACATAATGATCTCCTTATTTAGGTTTCTCTGTGAAAGACATTATCTCTCAGAAGGATAAGGTCTTAGTAGTTGCAGATGTGGAATTAAACTAAAAGTCAAGAACATGTTTTGTACTCCCTTAGGAATAGCATTTCACCTCACTGTGAAATCCACACTGGGAAAATAGAAATAATCATTACCTTGCACTTGGAAATCTGCACATAAAAAACTAAAAGTATTCACAGATAAATAAGGATGCTTGTATACACACACACACACACACATATACCTGTGTTTCCCCGAAAATAAGCCCTACTGTCTTATATTTATTTTTTTTCTCAAGAAGACACACTAGGGCCTATTTCCAGGGGATGTGTTTCTGTCCACGCCAAAATGCATGGCGTGGCTATGCAGATAAGCTGCTCATCACTAGGTCTTATTATCAGGGTAGGGCTTATATGGAACAAATGCATAAAAATCCTGCTAGGGCTTATTTGGGGGGTAAGTCTTATTTTCGGAGAAACACGATATATATATTTGTAAAATTTTGACATTCAAAAATCTCCATCCATAGAAAAAATTACACTGGTGTCAGGTATATTTATTAAACACTACTTATTTTTTCTAACATTAATGTTGAAAAATGTTATATTGAATCTCACTAAAGATAAGAGTATAGAATCCATCCCATGCCAACAAATGTCTTAATAAATCAGAAGCTGAAATGAACTACTAAGAAACTTGGTGCCTCTGAGAGTAGACTGGGAAGGTCAGACTTTCTAAGTATCACCATTTGATAATGACAGAAACAAATTTTTTGCCTCTTCTCTCTGTCTATAATTTACATTAACCCTGAGAATGAGGGTTATTTGGCTTGACTATGTTATTATTCTAGTTTTAAATTATCTTGTATTACCAAGAGGAATTTTTCTTGATTAACTGGGGATAGATCCAACAGAAAGCATATGGATCTTCAAAAGTTACTTTGTGGAAAAGGAATAATATTCATAGGAAAGATTGCCATAATTTTTCTATTATGAAAATAAAATAAGGATTTTTCTAAGAGTAATAATTGGTATTCAAAAGCTACATATCTTACAAATATTACAACTTGAATATAAAGATATGGAATGGCTTATCTATATGGATTGGCAAATCTAGGTAGGTTTTGTGGTACCAAATTTGGAAAAAAATACTAGACAGGACTTGAAAATAATGATGTTCATTTTTAATTTAAATCACATGATGGAAAAAGCTTATCTTAAAATACATTCAATAGTATTGTATCCAGCATTTTTCAACTGCATAGAGGCAGAAAGAGGTCAAATTAGACACCTCTAAAATAATTCAACAAACATAACTTACAATTTTAACTCCATAGCGGCTAATTTTATGACCTAAGAGAGGTGATTTTCACATCTAAAAAAAATACTAAAATAAAAATACAACTTGAAGCTAAAGTTATTTTTAATTCTTTTGAAATGACACAGAGGAAATAGTTTTATAAATTGATAAATATTTGTGTGAAGGTTTATTATGCTTAAGTCTTATCGCCAAATCAATAAAAAAAAAAAAACAGGAAAGTTGTGTTTGATGAACAAAATCCAGGAAACTAGCAATGTGACTTGTACACCATATCCAAAGTACAAGATGATTTTCTCAATTTTAGAAAATAAAAATACAATGATACAGTCCTGCCAAAATTAATGCTAATTTCATCTTCAAGATGTATTCCATTTGTATTTATAATATGCCGAACAATGTTTTTCAAACATACTATTTCTCCTACACTTTAGAAGTAGCATTCCAATGTTTAAGTTAAGAAGGACAAATTGTACCAGCCACTTGCTCAAAGCACTTGAACAACATTAAAAAAATTAATGTATATATCTCCATAATTCCAACAGGGTAAACCGTGAAGTCAAAAGAGCTTTTCAAGAAGTTCTTGCAAACGCAAGTCTCTACTCCTCTTTAGTTCTGTCATAGAGTACTGTCAGAATGATTGAAGAACCAGATTTGTCTTCTGATTAAATGATTTTACAATGATTCCTTCCAGAAGTCAACTATTTCCTTTAAAAAAAAAAAAAAAGAAGAAAAAAAAGGAAGAGAAAGGTCTAGGAACACCTTTCAGTGTGCATCACATAACACAGATATCATTAAACATTTAAAATTAACCGGCCAGAGAAGCTGTTAAGAGTCAGCTAGAGAGGACGCAGCCTTAATAAGAAGCTGGATTAGGGGTATTTCAAGTGGCAAAGAGTAATAAGTAAAAAGAAAAGAAATGCACTATAAAATGAGCGGAGCTCTGGAAAATGACAGCATCCTCCTAGGAAAGGTTGAAAAGAGAAGTAGTGACAACAAAACTAACAACAAGGTAATATAATGCCCAGATCATAGAAATGCAAGAAAGTGGGAAATTGAAATAAACAAAGCTGAATCCCAAAGATGTATAAAATAAAAAATACTGTGTTTTTAAAGGAATGAGAAAAAAATATTCTGAAAAGGCTTTGCTTGTGCTCTGGAAAGCAAAGTCTTATTAAATAATTATCTAAGCCTTTGGCAGATAAAGAAAATAGGTTACATTCCTTGTTATCTGCATAAAATGATCATGCGAGGAGAAAGTTACCCTCGGAAAAACTGAGACACTGACTTCAGCATCAGTAGCAATTGAGCAAGTACAATTCTTTACGAGATGATTCTAGATCAAAACCCATAAATGCATTAATGTATACATGAAAAAAAAATGGAAACCGGGAACAGGAAGTTTGACCTTAATGAGTAAAATCCAAAAAATTGACAACATCAGCCATATCCCATATGTAAAACAAAATACTCTCAACTTTACAAAAGAAGGAAGAGACAATGACCCAAATCTACTGAAAACAGTAATAATTACATAATCAATACGTATTCACTTAATTTATAGGCTTGGAGGTATAAGAATTGAAGATAAAAGTTAAATGCAGATGGTTATTATTTACCTAACATTAGCCAATTTTACTATTTGTAATTTAACTATTTAGCAGGTGAACTCTCAATGTTTCTGTGCTTCATTGTGGTTTTGTAAATCAAACATGTTTACAAATTTCAGATAAAAGTCTTCAACAAAACAGGCTATTACCTATGCCTGGCATTAGACATTAAAGTCATTTTATCACTTTTTTCAATCAGAATGCCAAAGATTAAAAAAATAATATTAAAGCACTGTTGGAAAAGTGTAAAGAAATGCTATTTGTGCAATAGCAAATTGGTAAAGCATTTCTAAGGGACGGTACATATAATTTGATCTAGCAATCTCATTGCTAGCAACTTGCACTGACATAATTAGATACATATAAAATATTTGCACCAAGAATGTTCATCACAGTATTACGTATAATTAGTGTATAACAGGGAAACAACCCACTGTTTGATAGAAGATTGATTAAATAAGCCATGTGATAGTTTGAGGATGTTAGCCATTATGCTCAAGAAAAGTATTTATTAATATAGAAAGATTAAAGGTTGATATTAATGATATCTCATCCTTTCAGTCATAAATATGATTAAATTCAATTAATTTACCCTTGTACAATGTTGAATAATTTGAACCTATTTTCAATAGATAAACTCTCACAATTCTGTGAACCATGTTTTTTTCCTTATTAATGATAAGAAGAGATTCAGAGAAGATAATATGCATAATGATGTATATTATAAGTTGCTTAACCCAATAAATGACAAACTTAGTATCATAGTGCTTTGCATGGACACTTAGTAGCTTAATTCTGTCAGATTTAACTGGAAATAAATTGCCAGTATTCATTTATTTCAGTGATACCGAGTGTCTAAAATATACGGGACTGATCTCACTGTCTGAGATCAGTCTCTTACCTACTCTCTTCATTCCTTGGATATGTGTTACCCTATTATAAGCATAAGATGTACATCATTCCATGGTTAATTTTGCTTCTCAAGGCCATTATCCTGAGATTAACCAGATCTCCTGCTTTCCAACGTTATATTTTGACTATTTCTGAAAAGAGTGAAATGTAAAAGGGCCTTTTAACTTATCAGCTTGTTGCTATTAATAGAGAAAAGGCATCTGGGCAAACTGCAGCTTACATGAGAAAAATTAAATTATATAACTACCTGTTATTCTGACTTAAAGGAATATTTGTAACAGAGGAATTAAAGCAATAAGGCAATTTCATAGATTCTATAAAGGAGAGGGATGTTTCTCAAATGAGGTGTGTCATGCAATTAATGTAAAACTATAGCCAAATCTTTGAGCTATAATCTTCCTGCCTGGGGCTATAAGGCAAATGAGAAAAGGAGGTCAGTGTAGACAGGAAAGAGTAAAAACATTGGATCATTCCCCAAAGCCCCTAAATCTACACAGAGCAGATATGCTTTGCCTTTTCTATATTATAAGCAAGATTGGGTATAGGAACTTATTTATCAAAGCACGGTCATCCTAATTCGTTGATGAATTTCATCTTTAGATATGCTCATGGCAAGTTAAAATCACGTCATCATGAAGAGCTCCCTAGCTGTTAACGGAGGAGGAAAAATGGGAACTTTGTTTTATTTAATCCTATTACATTATATTTTGACATCCAATATTATTATTAATATCATAGAATAAGAAATCTAAAAGAAAAGAGAAGACATGATCATATACTAAAAATACAGAAATTAGGGCATGCTCAGGCATCCTACAGATGTTATGAAAGGTCAGAGACACAAGGAATCCGTCCCAGTTCTGTGGATCACAGACAGGAAAGTGAGAGTGCAAGCCAAACTCTGGTTCACAGGCAGAATTTAGAACATTTAATTTGGTGAAGATAATTAAATTCCAGAGGGAGTTTAAAGTATGGAAAAGGGTATTCAAAGGTACAGGGAAAAAATAGTTTTCCTGAACTAGCAGCTACTTTGAGAACACAAACCTTGGAAGAAAATCGAGAAAATTGGGTTGGAACCAGATTGTAGATGGTAAAAGTCATCTTTAAAAGAGTAGCAGAAATGTACCAGGTCTTAGGGCAAAAAAAAAAAAAAATAAAGAGTTTGTATCTGTTTTCAGTGAGCCTCTTCTGAGATATGTAGGATGGATGAGCGTGAAAGAATCTGGAGACAGGCAGCATGGGATAGACAGATGCTAGTCCCGCTAAGATGTGAGAGCGTAAAGGAATGTTGGTAGATGAATGTGACGGGAATAGAAATGAGACCCAACAATTGGCTGTCTACGTGTAAGGTAGCACTAATGTCACTCTGAAGCTTTGCATTTGAGCTACTACAGTGCAGTTTAACTGTCCACCAAAAATGAGGAAGGAGTGATAAAGAGCTCAGTTTTAGACATGTTGAGTTTTATGAGCTGAGGGGCAGCTGGGTGGAAGAGGGCAGGAGTTGGGGATGTACCATGGAGACTTATTTCACTACTCCATGAGTTGAGTGTGATCTAGAGGACCCTACTGATCCCTGCGTATACAGTATTAGATCATGCGTGTGGTCAATGCACCTGGCTCGGCGGTGCCCATCTAGACTGCTTTAAGACTATGAACACAGAGCACAGAGAGCAAGCCCTGGGTAAACAGCAGCTCTGTCTCCTTGTTTAAGGTCTGGCTGCCTGAAGCAGTGCAAATTTTGCACAATTTACTTTCTTCCTTGTTCCTGGATCAAAAAACTGTAAGTGATCTGACAAAATTTTCTGTTTTAAATAAATGTGACTATGTATAATGTAAGTTTATTTTAAAACATACTGTTCCGAAACGATGATGCACTTAAAAACCCGATGAATGGCACAGTGGACTGGACAGTAATTATTCAAAATAAGGTATAAGTATTTTATAAAATACCATGAAATTTTTTGGATCATAGGGTAGAAAATTGATAAAAATAGGAGAAGTACTATTTTTAAATATGTACTTTCTTAAAGAATTTTTCAAAATTTGGACACAAGAGCTTCTACTTTTTGTAAAAAAAATAACAGATTGAAAATACATTAGCCTCTTCTCCCTTGAGAATCCTCTAAAATAATACTAAGTGAACAAATATTGCATTTCCATAATAAAAATATTGTAGGAGGGTTTTCAATAAAAAAGAATGCTTTTTAATTTAGGGAAAATTATTCAATGCCAAAAAATATACATCAGGACAAATGAAGTAGAATCTTCAAGAATGGTGGAAAATACCAAATATGGACGTGAACTTCAGGATGTTCATAATCTAATTGATAAACTTAATGAACAGAAATATAAAACAGAACCGAAAAGAGGAAATTATTTGAGAGAAAAATTCTCAGGACCAAAGAACATAAATCTCCATATTTAAAGGCTAAACCACATATATACACAGATCAATAAATAAAAAAAGAATAATAGGAGGAAAAGCATGAAAATAATTCATGATACCAGCAATAAAAATCCAAAGAAATGAGAATAATATGAGATCAATCACCAGCAGCATTGGCTAGAGGGAGGCAACAGAGCAGTGCCATGAAAATTATACGGAGAAATGGGTTTCAAAGTAGCCAAACTACCAACTGGATGTCATAAGGCAAAAATATGGGAGCCCTGTTCTCAGCCTCCTACACTATATAAAAATTAATTCTAAATGAATCATAAGTTGAAATGTAAAACATCAAAGTCTGAATATTTTTAGAATATAACAGGAGAAAATATTTGGGGCTTAAGATTTGGAGCGGAGAGCTTACACACATGTAGACATAACATCAAAAGCTCAATGCATGAAAAAAATAAATAAAACCACAGCAATGAATTGGACTTCTCCAAAATTAAAAACTACTGCTCTGTGAAGGATCAAAAGGCAAGCCTCACACTAGGAAGTAGTATTTGCAAGCTTCATATATCTGACAAAGGATTGCTATCTGCTATACATAAAAGAACTGTTAAAACTCACCTGGTAAAAGAAACAAACAACAGACAATCTACTTAGAAAAGGGGCGAAAGAGAGGAGGATGCACTTCCCTGAAGAGGATATACAGAGGGCAAATGGGCGCAGGAGGAAGATGATGAACATTAAGAGCTGTAGGGCAATAAAATTAAGACCATGATGCGTTATCGCTGCAGAACTGTTAGAACAGGTACAATTTGTTAAGTGGCAATGCAAAAAGCTGGTTAGGGTAGAGAAGCACTGGATATATTGCAGGTGTCACATAAAATAATAGTCTCTCTGGAAACGGTTTGGTAATTTCCTAAAAAATACACACACACCTACACAATTATGCACTTAGTATAGGACCCAGCAATGACAATCTTCCGCATTTATTCCAGGTAAATAAAAACTTATGTCTGCACAAAAACCGCACATGATTATTCATAAAATCTTTATCTGGAATAGATCAAAAACTCGGAACAATCAAACCAGCCCTCAACAGGTGGATAAATGAACACGATACATCCGGGCTGTGGAATAGCACCCAGAAATAAGAAGGAAAGGGCTATTTACGCACAAAACAATGTCGATACAGCTCAAGAACATCACGCTGGGTGAAAATAGCCAATCTTAAAAGGTCACATTCTGCAGGATTCCATTTATATTCCATTCTCAAAATGACAAAAGCTAGAAAGATGAAAACAGATTAGTGGTTTCCAGGGCTCAGGAAGGATGCAGACGGGGCGATTATCAAGGCATAGCGTGAGGAAAGTATTTGAGATGATGGAAAAGTTCTGTAACTTGGTTTCAACAATCTACCCATGTAATAAAATGACAAGGGATGAAAACACGCACAGCCAGTGTCTATCTGCTGCTCTTATTACTGTACTATAATTGTGTAAAATGCAAATTACTGGGAAAATCTGAGTGAAAGACTCTGCCCTGTCTTTACATTTCCCTTTGAATCTATCATTATGTCCAAAAAACTTTAAAAAATAAAATAAAATATGTTATGTATGTGACTTAGATAGAATTCAAACTTTTCATATATCATCATTAATCCTTTGGGAATACTTAGCTAGTTTAATTTAGGGCTCCCTAAACACATCATGGTTATAAAATGATATACACAGAAGGTACCCAAAAGTATACTCATTTATAAGAAAGGGACAAAGAACCTGTATTAAAACTGTAATAATCAAAATATACCCATAACATTTGTTATCTTGTATATTGTATCTTATATCTCTTATAATTACAGAAGGAAAACATGCATGAGTATTACAATTTTAATACAGGTTGGTGGGGGGTTTTTTGTTTTGTTTTGTTTTTGCCATGCACTCAGATCCTACATCTTAGTGTTTTACCTAATTCCTGACGGGAATGGTCAACACAAAATGCAACTAACAGCAGCTAAAGTGACACACCACATCTATTTTCTACTAAGAACAGAAAGAATAGTACTCTCAGCAAAGTTTAGACCTATAAAATTTGGCCTGGGAAAACTGGAAAGAAATAGTGGACATGAAATTAATTCTATAACCACGGAAGCTTTAATTGACAACACAGCATAGTCTCTTTGGATCTGCACGTCTGTGCTTCTTCTCTAAGCTACCCTTTTACACAGTTAACTTCTAACAGAAGTGGCTCAGAAAGCACATTTAGATGCAGAGAGATCTGGACTTTGATCCCATAAAGAAGTTTACTAGTTGTTTTACTGTAAGTAAAAGACCTTAATGCCTTTTCTGAGGTTTGGGTTATCACCTGTAAAGAGGACATAATAACTGGTTAGGATTTAGTATTATGTAAAGATCAAGTATGATTTATGAAGTGATTTCAACCAATGGTCTTCCATGTTAATTTTAGAATTGAATTTGTCTCTATGAGAAGAACTTAAATTTCTTCATAGGACAAAAACCAAGGTCTACTTTTAAAGTTGCATCAGGAAATGTCACCTAATAGTTGCTTTTGAGTATTTCTCATTCAGAAACTTTATCAAATAATGAGGAAGGGACCTATGGATTGTGATGTAACATGTGTAGGAGACTTAGTACAAGTGGAAAATCGGAAAAAAAGACAGATGCTGAAGGGAGAAGAGATGTTGAAATAAAGAATGAGTTACAAAATTAACAGATGCTAGGAAATCATCCATGGTACTTATGAGTGTGCATATTTAAAATGCTAAGAAAGTAATCTCACACAATCAAGAGCATCAATTATGTGAAATCACATTGTCAAATTTCTTTTTCCTTTTTTTTTTTTTTTTTTGAGACAGTTTCACTTTCTTGCCCTGGGTAGAGTGCTGTGGCATCATAGCTTACGGCAACCTCAATCTCTTGGCTCAAGTGATTTTCTTGCTCAGCCTCCCAAATTGCTGGGACTACAGGTGCCAATTACAACACCCGATTATTTTTTAGAGACAGGGTCTCACTCTTGCTCAGGGTGATCTCAAACTCCTGAGCTGAGGCAATCCACCAACCTCAGCCTCTCAGAGAGCTGGGATTACAGACGTGAGCCACCATGACAGGCCTACAATGTTAAATTTCAAAAAAAATAAAAGAAAAAAAAAAATACACATACTCTCTTTCTCTCTCTCTCCCCTCCTCCTCCACACACACAAACTCCCTTACCCTTTCCCACACAATAAAGAGCATCAATTATATGAAATCACATTGTCAAAATTGATCCTGATTGGGATGTCACTAGAACAACACTTCTATTAAAATAAACAATTATCCACTCTCTACCTATGTCATTATAAAACATGAAAACCTGCCTAATGAGTCTACACAAATCCTCTGTTTAACTTGTATTTCATATATTCTTTCACTTAAATATTGATCGCCATCTCTGGACCTACAAATTACAGTATTAACATGTGATCCCAGATAAACCTATTTACCATATTATTCTCACAGAGCTTAACCTCTCTAAAAAAAAAATTACATGGGTTATCTAAATAAGACTTTTACTTTTCTTCTTTTAAACTTGCAGTAAATATAGTCACAGCAAAAAATTCAATAATTTGAAATTTTAAATTATATGCAAGGAAGAAACATGGCTTAGGGGACCAGTTAAACTCGTGTTTGAATCCTTGCTGCACCACTTAAACTCAGTGATCTTTGGGAAGAAAGAACTGCTCCTCTTATTTTCTGACATATATAAATGATACTCTTAGAAATTTCTAGAAGAATACTATTAGACACTTTATATAGAGTTTGTATGCAGTGTCTGGCACAATAGAAGTTTATTAATATCATTATCATTAATGATTCTAATCATTAACCTCCTCCCTGTTATTTTTTGATATTTTAATCTTTCCAGTATGTTCCTTAGTTCTACATATTGTTTTTGGAATATATTTACTTCATTTATTCTTTTTGCAAATATTCCCTGGACATTCTCATAAGACATGATGTCATTTCCTGTGAGATGTACAAGACTGTATTTACCTCAGCTGAGAAAAAAAAAAAAAAAGAAAGAAAAAAACACAGAATATTGAAGTAGAAAGTAGGTGATCAGTAGCATCACAGTGCTACCCAGACAGTAATTGATAATCTGGTTCTTTGGACAACACCAAAGGCTTTTAAGAAGAGGCAACTTTCAAACCATGCTTAGGAAAAATTATAGAAAACAAACAAAAAAAAAATGGGTGGAGAATTCCAAGTAGAATAAATTGCATGAATGAGAACAGACTTGTTAAAAAGCAGAGGCACCAGTAGAGAACACCAGGTAGGTAGTGTGTGGAAAGGAAAAAACAAATCTGTGTTTTAGGGAAATAGTTTACATACTGTCATGCTGGGATTTGGGGTTCCTGAATAAGCAGTGCAAAATCAGGGAAGATTTTCCTGTTGTTGCTGTTCAGGAAAGTATTATACATTCATTTAATAGTATCTAGGTTAACAACCTGTTTCATATCCTTTCTTGTAAAGCATATTGTCTAAAAATCAATTGATTAAAAATTAATGTATGTATGACATTTCTGAATTTCCTGTAGCTAGTCTATAAGTCAAGCCTAAGCACCACTAATCAGAAGATTAAAAGGCTCTAGTAGTCAGAGAATGATAAATTCAATGGAAGACATTTTTACTGTCTGATTCCTTGCAGTGCCCATGTTTGATGACTTCCTGCCTCCTTTATAATGTTGAAAAGAGAATTCTTTCAGCAATAATCTACAAATTAAGAGAAGCCCATTTAACCTGTCAAAAAATTAAGTGGTTGAATATCTCTAAGTATCAAGCTGGATATGTTACTGACACTGGCAACAAAGAGTGAATAATTTTTAATTGCCTTTTTCCTTTCCCATTCTAGAAAAATGCATTTCAAAAGTTTGAAGGTTAACAAAAAAAAAGGATAAAACAAAACTATCATGCCAGGGTAGAGAGTTGGCTATGAAGAAAATTAAAATAATCTTGTTACTTGTTGAGAATAAAAGGTGATCAACTTTTTGAAAATTGTATCTGCTTTTTTCCTTTTCCATTCAGAATAATTGATAAATAAGATAAGAAAAATTATCTGTAGCTGAAGGTTGGATATGGTTAAAAATACAGGCTTAAGGGTGGCACCTGTGGCTCAAAGGAGTAGGGCACCCCATATTTTGGAGGTGGCAGGTTCAAACTCGGCCCTGGCCAAAAACTGCAAAAAACAGACAGAGTTAAACAAATTTTAATTTACATCATGGCTTGGACAATTCATTCTTATGATATATAACAAAAGAAATGGAATTATTCCTCTATAAAACAGTAAATGATCTTATCTTGTATGCCATGCTTGAAATGCATTTGGATATTACAGTTACCTATAGCCTGAATTTGTGTTTCTCCCATTTAATTAGTGAAATTTACCAACTTCTCTGTATTACACATAAAAATATGCTAGCATTTACAGAGAATCATTCAATATTTCAAAATTCCATGACCCAGACTATGCTATTTACCTGGTAGAGTTATACTACCTAGACTATGGTGTTCTTTTGAGCTATTAAAGTTAACAAAATATTTTTCACCGAGGATGTACATAGATTACAGTTGAAATATTCTTTTAAACATTATATTACTTAGCTATATTTATATCTCTCATGACTGCTACCATGTCTCATATATTTTTAGATTGAATACCAGAGCTCTTTACCAGATAAGAAAAGGAAGGTCAACTCAGAGGAAAAGAATCAAATAGATGCTAGGTATACAAAATGGCTATGTAGAAATTTGAAACATGGGGGAAAATCTCAATTGAATGATTATGTATCTTTGTGTTGCTAAAATATTCAGCTACACAAGTCAATCAATAACAAGAGATCAATTAATAACAACCTTCATTAATGCTATATCTGGCTATGAAATTATAATGTAGAGTTAAACATTTTTACCCCTCCACAAGCTGATTTTTCAATTTGGATAATACCTTTAGTTTGACTAATAGATACCACTCCATTTAAAATTAATTCTAATTGATTAGTTGAGGTATACGAATAAAGTAAAATGTAAATGTTGTTTACTTTTAAAGCAGAAGAAAAATATTTTTCTACATTAGAAATCTGATGAAGCTTCAAAATATTTCATTTTACAGAGGCTGATATTTATTTGACTATCAGTGGCTGCATGTATTCTAAGAATAAGAATAAAGAAAGTGCATTTAGGACATACAGTCATGAGGTAAGACCAGCGAGGAATGTGCTGATCTGTCAACAGCCATACTAAGAATTGTACATCCAAGGAGCGTTAGTTTTCTAAACAGCCACTTTGGGAGATCAGACACATTTCATTGGTTCTGCCACTGCTCAAAACATTTCTAACTTCTCCTTTAGAAGCGCTCTCAGAAATAATTTATGAGCCTTACAAAACTCAGGCTCATTGCATTATAAATTGCACCTCATTTGGCAGTAACTTGAGGCAACGCAGAATCGAGAAAATATAATTTGCTCTTCTTTTGTGTTTATAAAAAGAAAATTAACTTCTAAATTATTTAGTCCTAAAATAAACTGCTTATATTACCCTATCATATGAATCTAGGAAGACGGCTGTATAAAAATAATTAATCCTTTCTTGAAGAGAAACATAATGTGGACTCATATCTTCATATCGTGCAATTGTACTGTAAACTATCTCGCCCATCTAATCTCATTCCAGTTGGGCTCCTTTACTCTCTGAGCAACCATGTCGGGAAACTCTGCAGTATCTTACCATTGCTCCCTCTGCTGAACCTCTCTCTGTCATCCTACCTCTTGATTATTCTTTCTTTTTCCCAAAAGACCATGAGCAGTGTCCTTAAAGGAAATCCACACTACTCTGAATCCTTCCTCTTTCTCTGGGTTACTGTGCTGTGTCTTCCTCCCCACTTTGTTTCCCCTTTCCAATCCTAAAATGTGATCCTCTACATTCAACAGGAACTACAGTATTTAAATATATATTGAATACATGTTCTATTTTTCTGTGCCATTTCCCTGGTAAATGGAATCCAACAGGTTTACCCATCATCACCACTTAAATAGCAAACCCCCTACTCAACCTTGCTCCATTCCCTGGCACTTCCTAGTTATGCGAGTCTACCTACACAAGTTGTTTCACCTCTTTGAATCTTAGTTATCTCATAGGTAAATGGGGGATAAAAATACCCCCTTTACCCTTGCATTATGCACCATACGTGTGATCCCACCATTCACCCTCCCTCTATCTGACCTCCTCCTCCCCTACTCCACTCTCCTCCCTCCTTCATTAGGCCATAGTTGTGATCTATGCTTCATATGAAAGTGTAAGTAATTGTAAATTGGTTTCATAATAGTACCGAGTACATTTTTTCTTCCATTCTTGAGATACTCTCCTAAGCAGGATATGTTCCAGCTCCATCCATGTAAGTGAAAAAGGGATAATGTCTCCATCTTTTTATCTCCACTGCTTTTTAACATTGTAATGTTCAATTATTTTAATTACACAGATGGGGTCTGTCACTCTGTTGCCCAGGCTGGAGTTCAGTGACATAATCACAGGTCATTGCAGCCTCAATCTCCTGGTGTCAAATGAACCTCCTCCTTCTGTCTTAGGTGCAAACCACTATTCCCTACTAATTTTCAAAAATTGTTTTAGAAGGAGGGTCTCATTATATTGCCCAGGCTGGTCTCAAATTCCTGGCCTTAAGGGATCCTCATGCTTCAGTATTTCAGCTGTTATTTTTTTTTTTCTAAATCTTTCTTGACATTCTCACTTGGATGCCATTCAGTCAATTCATGTGAATATTACCTAGCACTTACATCAAAGTAAAACAATAGGCTATTGCTTAAATTATGCAGTTTGCAGAATTAAATTCCTTATTAATTTTTCTCTCCTACCTTCAGTACTAAAGTGTAAATAACAATCATTTTATAAGCTAATAACACAGAGGTCTCAGACATAAAAGCTCTATATTATCTTCGAAAAAGCTATAAAAATGCTGTGACCTGTCTGGCAGGAAGGTTAATCAAACTGTTTAAACATTTTGCGTATCTCTGAACTTTTTTTAACATAGTAACATCCCTTGCCCTGGGTGTTTGTCTGCTTGTTTGTTTGTTTTTGATTGTGTGATCATGAGTGAGAACAACCTTCTTTCAGGCTGTCGGGTGTGAAATCTGTCTCTGTGCTCCCGCCTGCCCCCGCCTCTCTACACAGGCACCACAACACTAATGCTCTCTGACCCATCCCTGCCCAGTAAGGTCCTCTCATGGTTGGACCATGGCACTACACTTTTTGTGAATTTCTTAAACTTCGTATCACAATTTCAAGAACCACCTTACTATTTAAATTGACTGTAGAGTTCAGTTCCCCAAAGCTTAATGGTGCTAACATGTGGTTTATAACTATAATTTGTGTCATTTACTTAATCTATAAACTGAAAATTAAAAAGTCTGCCATGATCCGGTTGACTCCTCTTTACCCATTAAATTAGTTAATTTTTAAATTGACAAATAAAAATTATATATAATTATGAGTGCAACATGATCTTTAACTCTCCCATCTGCCTTTATTCTAGCAGTCTTCCGATTCATTCCACAAACACCCTCATTATGTTAATTACCAATTTCATAGTCTCTGATTAAAGTTGCACATACCTATACCGCTCATCATGACTTCTTACACAATGCATGCACTCAAAAGATTTGTAGAGTAAGTCTCACACCCTTGTACAGACACCACCACTGGTTGCAGGATAAATAGTGCTGTCCATAGATGTTCCAGACTAGGATCTGAACTATGGTTCTGTGAATGCCAAATAAGGGGAGAGAAAATAAATGTATATGTATTAGGTAAGATGTGTGGTATCAGTATATTTCCTTTTGGTTTCACACAATAACCTTATGGGATAGGTACTAACTCTGTTTCAACAGCAAAGATGTCAGGGTAAGGTTATTGTCCAACATGAAGAGTCCACATTCACATATGAACTCACTGCTTTGATCTCAAAATTTATGCCTATTTTATTACATTCCTATTTTCTTTTCTTTTCTTTTTTTTTTTTGAGACAGTCTTAGTTGGTCCTCTAGGTAGAGTGCCCTGGAGTCACAGCTCACAGCGACATCAAACTCCTGTGTGTAAGCGATTCTCTTGCCTCAGCATCCCAAGTAGCTGGACTATAGGCACTGGCCACAATGCCCAGCTAATTTTAGAGAGGAGGTCTTGCTCTGACTCAGGCTTGTCTCAAACTCGTGAGTTCAAGCAATCCACTGCCTCATCCTCCCAAGTGTTGAGATTACAGGCGTGAGCCACTGTGCCTGGCCCTACATTCCTATTTTCTTTTAAGCAGAGTTATTTATTTATTTATTTAGTCATATATACATAGATCATGAGTACATGCATGCCAATGTGTTGATTATTTGTACAAATTGGAGTGCTTACATCCTACTAATTAACATAAGTTTTACCTCATTTACTTAACCATAGTATTAAGACATTTGTGTTCTATACTTGATAGGTTGGACTAGTACCCTTGCAATATGCTTCATAGGTGTGGTCCCACCATGAACCCTCCCTCTATTGAACCACCCCCCTCCCTTCCCATCCCAGTCCCCTTCCCTTCTTCATCCTGGGCTATAGTTGTGATTCATCTCTCATATGAAAGTGTGAATGACTATAAATTGGTTTCATAGTAGTACTGAATACATTGAATATTTTTTTTTCCATTCCTGAGATACTTTACTAAGAAGAATATTTTCCAGCTCCATCCATGTAAACACAAAAGAAGGAGTTCCCTGGATATGTTAGTTTTCTATTGCTGCTGTGACGAACTATCACAAACTTACTGGCTTCAAACAATGCAAATTTATTATCTTAGGGCCCAGGGGACCAGAAGTCCAAAATCAGTCTCCTCGAGCTAAAATCAAGGTGTTGCCAGGGCTGGTTGCTTCTGGAGGCTCTGAGAAGAGAATCTACTTCCTTTTGTCAGTTTCAAGAGGCTACCTGCTGGCCTCGGTTCTTCCCCCACTCCCATGACTCTCCAACCTCTTCCTTTCATCCTTGTGTATTCCACTACTGATTGTAAAGCTTCTTCCATCCTTTTTAAAGAGCCCCAAGTAATCATACAGGCTCTAGCATCCCTTTTGTCATGTATGGTAACATATTCACATTTTCCAGGCATTAGGATATGAACATCTTTGAGGGGAGGGACATTATTCAGCCTACTACATAAGGCATAAGCTCTGATCGTAGAGTCTGAACCCCAATGGACTAAAAGCCAGTGATATCTACAATATCTGTGTATGGCAATCTTTTTTCAAGGTGCACTGGACACTACACCTAAGAGCGAAATCTAAAGAAATAAGAATAAAGACCAATTCACCTGCTCATTACATTATAAGCCTTCAGGATAGTAAAAAAGTCCAGTTCTTACTTTTTCCTGAGCAGTAAAAAGCAGCATGACAGGAATGAAAAGTGCACAATAGACAAATAATAATTGTCATTTGTGGCAAATTTTATGAGAAAATTTGGCAATGAACTAAAAATAGAAGTTTCCATTTTTGTTCTAATGTAAAATAAGACTATTTCTGGTCCCTATGTCTTAACGACTCTGCATGGTTTTCACCAAGAGGGTCTTTAAATTTTGACATTTTATTTTTCAAACTGTACTGTTTTCAAACACATAAGGTTTGTACTCTATTGCCTTCCCTCAGCAAAACAAAAACTCGAACCATGTTTAAGGATTCAGTTTTTGCATAGCAAGAACATTACTTAATGGTGCTTGAATTAACAAAATGAAGTGAGCTAATTGATGATTTCCCTTCTTAATGATGCACTGACTTTTTAGGTCATCTCTCTACTTCTCAGTTGCAATGGTCCAGGGCCACTTACATTCTCGGCATTTGTATACACCACCTAAAAGGGGTCACTTTAATGCCACGTCGGGGAGAGGAAGATTTTGTGCTTTCTTTCACTCCTGTCTTTCTTCTGCCCTGAAAATCCCCAATCTTTCGAGACTGTTGAGTTGACAACTGATGGTCATAAATGCTATATCCTGATAGAATTTTACTACCAATGGACTCTGTTATATTGAGATAAAAGCTTAACAGAACATGGAATTAATAAAATGTTTACTATAGTTAAAAATACAAATAAGTGGCCTTTCTTTTGGTAAATATAGTAGCATCATTACCTTAAACATCGCACTTCCCAAAGAATATTGGCATAAAATGCCATGAGATTCATGATTAAAAGTACAAGGGAAATACATATTATTAAGCCATAAAAATTGCCTACATTTCAAAGTCTAACATTTTGCATTAGACTATTTTAGTCCATGAATGAAATTTTTTAAAAACTTAAACGGTTCGGCGCCTGTGGCTCAAGCGGCTAAGGCGCCAGCCACATACACCTAAGATGGCAGGTTCGAATCCCCAGCCCGGACCTGCCAAACAATGATGGCTGCAACCAAAAAATAGCCGGGCGTTGTGGCGGGTGCCTGTGGTCCCAGCTACTTGGGAGGCTGAGGCAGTAGACTCGCTTGAGCCCAGGAGTTGGAGATTGCTATGAGCTGTGATGCCATAGCACTCTACCCAGGGGGAAAGCTTGAGACTCTGTCTCAAAAAAAAAAAAAAAAACTTAAACATAGATATTTGTTTAAGATAAATGTATTAAATATAGAATCTCCTTTAGACTTTTTGAAAATCAAAGAGCAGAGGAAATCAGAATGAAGTTTCAGGCAGATTAAACACCTAAAGGTGATTATTAAACATGAATATTTCAAATGTGCATGCCATAGCGTATATATTGATTTAACCTCATATGGAATGATAGGTGTATTGTAAACAGATGTATATGAGCTTAGAAAATAAACTTGCAAATGGAATTTATTTCCTTTATGCCAGACTGTCAGAGAAATGTCACATTTATTCAAACAATTATTTGTTACCAAGAAGTTTAAGTGTTTTGACCCATGAAAAGTTAACAACAAAAGAAAAAAAAAAGTCTGAGAATGGTGTGATTTAAAGAATGCCAATTTATAACCTAGAGAATAGGTATTTGCATACTAATTGTGATGTTCCTGCTGTCACATTACCTTCAGCTTTGAAGATCAGTCAGAAAGCGAGATTCAGCATCATCTGTGACAGTCAGACAGTGGGACGAAAAATGCCAGTGAAGTGAGTTGCCGTTTAAAGCTATTTTTATCTCAGAAGATGTACAAATGAAACCCTCGAGTCTTCATTAGTCTAGACGTTTCATTTTCCTTAGTTTATTATAAATATGCTAATTGTTGTCTTTCTTCTTGATTTATCTTTTCTCCTTTCGCTATTGATTGCTTCTTGTGTAAAATATGTCCACCGTGTGAGCCTTACTTGGGTGATCAGTTCTTTGTGTGCTAAGGAAAGGTTATAAAGTGGAGAAAGGCCACTGAGCTCTCTTTATGTGAGCTATTTCAAAGTTGGGAGTGAGTTAGAGACATAAGATCTAGATGATCCTTGAAAACATTATCACCACGATATTTATTGAGAAATTTTCATATGGATATTAAATGCTGGGTAAGGAAGCAGCTGTCACTTCCTGGAGCACATGGACTCCTTGCTTGAATTTCCATTCTCCAGCACACTGCTAATTGAGTGTGAACAGCTAAGTTGTTGGATTCCACATTTTTTAATGCAATACAACTGGTTCTAGCTGGCTCAATTAGCGAGATAACTGGTAGCTTTCACGCAGTTCCCATCTGGCCTGGCTCTTCTCTGGACATATAATATGGGTACCGCTGGCCTTGATGGCACCCGATTAATGAGGAAAACAGAAAGGAAATCAGCCAAAACCCCATGAAATACTAAGTGCGATGTTGGCTCCAGATTCACAGTGAATTTTCATGGTGAATCATATACACACAGAAAGTTACCCTGATTATGCATCACAATTCGACAGGAAATAAACACAGATGAGAAGAGCCAGTTAAATCCTTTCTTTAAGTTTTAACTAAGAGCCAAACTGAAGAAGAAAAAAGAAATGAAAGAGTGCCACACTGTCCCTTTATTACCGGTGACACATGGCAAGCAAAAGACAGCCCAGGTGGTATACTTTTAAAGCAGTCACGCTCTTTTTCCCTAACATTTATTCAATAGATTACTTCCTTAGAAGTAATAGATACACTTGCATTTTTTTCAAGGAAAAACAATCATTTCTAACTCACATCTAACAGAAGAAATGCCCTATCATTATTTGCAGAAAAATCACTTTACAGACTTACTATAAATGTTCTGAAACACAAATAAAGTACGCGCATGGATGTATTAACTCATCCATTTTAAGAAGAAGTGTAAAAAGAATTTGAGTTACAAAAAGTTACAACTGTGTTTCAATTCTAACTCTACTCATTACAGTCTATGGGATGTTGTACTAGTTATTAGCATCTGTGAGCCTGTTGACGCATTGATAATCTGTTAATAAAACAAGGCTATTTTCAGTTGTAAATGAAGTAAACCCTGTGACTGGTCAGCACGATGTGGTATGTAAGGTACACAATTCAGTTCATTGTTGTACATTCCAGTACTGTTTTTCAATTGTTACAAATGTCTTTCAGTTTACATATAAATACTGATCATTCGCTCTTTCACAGAATTACAAACATAAAAGAAACTCATCGGTGGTTTTTTTTACAAACTTAAATGGCAACAAATAAGCATTATTCCTTATGATAGTTGCATTTCACTTAATTTCTGAAAAGTAAATGCTTCTCTACCTCCAACTCTTTAAGCACACCAAACAGTCAAAACTGAACCTTCTGGGTAAGTAGGTTAGAAAATAGTAAGCTGCGGGCCTTCCAGGTATTATCACACACCAGCAGGGTGTTTCTTCAGAGAGTCCAAGGGCAATCATCTTCTCCTCGTAGCCATGTCAGCATTTTGTGAATCTTAATTAATACCAAAATCTCCCCGTACCTCTAATTCTATTATCCATCATGGTCCACATCTCTATCCAAAAATGTCTGCAAATTTTTTCCTATCTCTCTAGAATTCAAAACATTCGAAATTTTTCTTTTGTCCTTGTTTCTCCACGACCTCCCAGACTTTTCTTTCTTCTTTCTGTTGTGGTTTTCCTACACTGATGAGGAAACCCGTCTCTCCCTAGAGAACATGATGGCCAGGACAGATGCTGGCCATCCTCTCCAGCCTCACACATCTCAGGGATGATGTTCACGGGATTTGTTATTCTGCAGTGTTTTCACAGCCTTTGTCCTCTTCCCTTGCCCAGAACACCTTAGGTCTTTGAAGCTAATACAATGTAGCTGTCCCTTACTATACCCTGAGCACTGTAATCTCCTAGCATCCTGAAAGACACTGCCCCTCTTCCCTTGAAAGGTTTAAAAAAACCTGCCATTATTTGGTGTTTATTTGTTAAAATGTTCCATAAATACTGTTCAGACCACACACTCTGTTCTCAGTGCTGGAAAATAACACTTAGTCCCAACACCAGAGAACTTACATGCAGATGTCCATTCTTGGATGAATTTGCCTAGATTCGATTTCTCAGTGTTTTTCCTAGATGGCTATTTCTCATTCAAAATGGATATTCTGTGTGGCCAGGCTCTTCTTTGCCCTATTCTTAAGCATAAGTTTCACAGGTACTAAGACACTTTTAACTTGAATACTCTACTAACCACCAAATTGCAGGCTACAATTAGAAATATTTTTTAAACATGGGCATTTTACATGACCATATGCTAATTTTAGAATTCCTAGAACATAAGCTTATTCAAGTAACAGGTTGTACCACACAAATCTCTTCAGTGTAAAATTAAACCAAAATTTAACTTTGGATCGGCCGCATCTTCCATTCATGAAAGTTAGCAACTAAACAATCCAAATCTTTGAAAATGTTCATTTGAATAAAAACACCACCATTTCAAAATTGTTTCACTTTTAATGTGTATCCCTAAGATTTAATAGATTAAGGGAGAAAGGAAAGTCAGTTGCCCACAACTGGGAAAGGAAATGTAAGAAAGAAAACACGCAATGCAAGATAGCAAAATGAATTCCCAGTCCCATGATCCAACCTTGTGTCCTCGATGAGACTAACCAGTATCATCTGAAGATATGGCGATGACAACCACAACAACCCAAGGAAGCACAATCAATCCTAACACAAATGTTAAAAACTGCAGCAAACTACAGGAAGTAACAGAATATAAAACTACAGGGATCCCTTCACTCTGATGTATTGAAGATTAGTCACTTTGATGCGCAAACAGAAAACTTTGTAAGAATGACTAGATACAACATTCTTTCTATTTTATTACTGATCACTTAAATATAGCAACCTTAAATTGGACCATCTCTTTCCATAAGGAGGTCTCTTGTACACCACAGTAACATAATCTAACACCTTTTTTTTTTTTTTCTGGGCAACAGATGTTTTTTATGGATGGGAGCTTCTCTCATTAAGATCTTTGTTTATTAAGAGGAATAATGCATGATATATTTGCATCTCAGAAAGTTTACATCTTAAACTTGATTTATTATTTCTACATCAAATCCCCAGGAGTATACCTTCTTCGGGAGACTTAAGTCTATAAATTTTTTGACTGCTTTGGAAAAGATATTACTCTGTCTTGACAGATTCCTGGATTTAAATAAATCAGCTCAGCACCAGAAGTCTATCAGTCTAAGGGGAAATAAAGGCTACCGCAGAGTGGGGTAAAGACTTCACGAAAACCTATGAACTAGTGTTTTCAACATCATTACATGTTAGAAATCCTTCAAGCTTTTAAAAACTTTTGAGATGTAAAACTTGAAATAGATTGTGAACATTTACAAAATAGCATATTCATCACCACTACTCTCATGGTAACTTTTCAGGAATAGACTAGGGTAAGGCTACATACATTAGCCATTAATATATTCAGAGATGAGAAGAAATTCACTGTTGCACCATAGAACTCATATCTGTCTTGTTCTTCCATTAGAATTTCAGCATTTGCAAAGATTATTCACACTGCCAGCTAGATTAATAAATAATTTGCCCATGTCAAACAACATCCCACTTCATGTTGCCAGAGCTGTCATCTGTGGAATAGGATCCCACATTTTTTTGACCTTTTACTGTCTAACTAATGATACAAAGCTCATTGGAATAATGTAATTCACAACTCAACTATTACTATTGGTTATGGAAGAAAAAGATCACAATGCTATTGTCAAGGGTAGATGTTGTTTCTACAGGTCACCAGCCACAGAAGCCATGGCCTGGTCTGAGAATATGGATACACTTTTAGCCAATGAAGGTAAGATGCCACTAATAATAGGTTCAAAATATAACAATAAAATGTGAATTATTAAATTCTGAAGGTCACTGACATAAAATATGAGTTTGATCAATGTTTAAAGCATAAGATCCTAATAACCAAAGGATAAATTTATAAAAGCCCAAAGTCTAAATGGAATTAGGTTGGGCCTAAAATACAATAAGTTTGTAGAAAATCCATGCATTAAAATGAAAGAAAAATTCCAAAAAGCCATTTCCTTGGTGAACTATAAATTGGTACTTTTCGTGACTAGTTATGGTATAAATTGAAAGAAACATACAAACTGTTGAAAAAGTTGAAAATTTAAATAAATCACTTGTTATATATGTCCTGTGGGCTAAAATGAAACATATTTTAAATTACTTATTTCAATTGAGTTATTTTAATTCTTTGTTAATACAAAGTGTACTTAAATGTATATGTGTGTATGTTAATATATAAATGTCTGACTATTTATATCTAATAGAATGGCTCAACAATGTAATTTTGGCCAATTACAAATAAAATATTCTAGGCTGTGATACCAAAGAGTTATACCCAAAGTAGCAATTTACAAAAGCATCTAGAACTTCTGTTTGTGCTGTAAATAATCTGTTTTTAGGAGTTTTATCTCATGCAAGGGTGGCAAAGCGGCACATTAAGGATGTTTATAGAAAATGTTTACAATGTAGCATTATTTGTACAAATCAAACAGCATTTCCATTTTAAGTTCTTAAAGTAAAATAACTTAATATTAGAATAATTAAAAACAGAATGAAGCAGAATTAATTCTTCAGAGCTGCTTGTGTATAAAACTTAATTGAATTAAATGAATATAGTTACTCTAAACTTATTATTCTTAAATGATTAATTTCTAAAGCATAAACAAAATAATACACATAATTCCCTGATAATTCAATTAAGGACATATATTAAAGGAATCAAGAATATGGAACTGCATTTTTTAAGTGTTGAATGGTGTGTTTCCTTTTGCTCTAAGTGTATCATCTATAGAGCAGATCAGGTTTGCTCAGAGACTCATGGGCTGTTTCTGTGGGTTGTAAGTTGTTAGGGTCTAGAGCAGAAGGGCTACACAAGAACACGGCAGAGGAAAGGCAGGGAGGGTGCTGAGATAAAGGTAAATTCTTTCCAGTGCATAACCCCTGGGGTTTTATATTTCGTTTTATATTTCAAATATATTCATATATTTCATACAAAATATTTTATATTTTATAAAATAGAAGTCATAGATTCATCTCAACAGCCGTTTGGCTTTGCTTTTTCTAATTCCAGAGAAACAGCAATAGCATGCATGCTTTTAATGCTTTAAATGGCTAAACCGTTTGCCAAATTACCTAATTGTTGTTGTCGCTTTGAGAATATACTTTGCATGTACTGAACATGGGCAGCATTAGTGTAGTTTTCGACCCCAGTTGCTGATTTATTCCATTTAACACCCCCTGTGGGGTCTCTCCAGTAGCCGTTCCACCCTGTGGAGAGTGCCCTCAGACACTGATTTTAATTGCATGTAGCATATTATTCCAAAATCATTTGGCATCTTTTCAACATTCAAAGTGTATGTGTTTAATAGAAGAGTAGGTCAATGAAAGACGGTCTCCAAGACAGAGATATTCAGCCCCAGTTTTAGTCGTTTAAGTTGTTCTCTTTTGTCCAGTGGTACCCTGAACCAAGCCGCAAAAGGAGAAAAGAAAATGCCAATTGTTACCTGAGAGTAGCCCTTCTCTAAAACTGGAGGGCAGGGCAAGGCAGTAATCTTGATCTGTAACTTCTCATCTCTCAAGGACACATCTCTCCTTATAGGCAGAAGCTTCATGTGCCTTGACACTCATATAATATATTGCTAGGCATGAATCTCCAGTATTCTTTCAATGTTACTGAAGTATACTTTATTCTCTCTATAAAACAGATTTTACAATAGGTTCTGTTTAAACCTCTCAAATTCATGGACTGAATTCAGGAAAAATTTCTTTTTTTTTTTTTTTTTTTTTTTTTTGAGACAGAGCTTCAAGCTATCCCCCTGGGTAGAGTGCCATGGCATCACAGCTCACAGCAACCTCCAATTCCTGGGCTCAAGCGACTCTCCTGCCTCAGCCTCCCAAGTAGCTGGGACTACAGGCACCCGCCACAACGCCCGGCCATTTTTTGGTTGCAGCCATCATTGTTGTTTGGCAGGTGGGGGCTGGGGATTCAAACCTGCCACCTTAGGTGTATGTGGCTGGCACCTTAGCCGCTTGAGCCACAGGCGCCGAGACGGAAAAATTTCAATCGAATATTACTGAGAAGATTTTTATAGTCTAAATTTATGTCACAGAAGCTTCTTGGATGTATTTTTAAATGTAAGAAACGTGGAGTTAATCGAATTTTTATATGGTGCTCACTTATTAATGACACCAACGCTCTACAGTATTTCTACTGAGAATTTTAATTGGTATCTGATAACCTCTTGCAATGACTTGTTATTTTAACTTGATTTCCAATAACTTGAAAGGAAAACTGTGTCATCCATTTTTAGTCTATTGTTTTTAGACTATTTACTCCTGCTCCAGGAAGTCCTTTAATATTTTCTCTCTAGTAAATTTCACTTTTCCTTCCTACTTACACCAACCTATAAAGACATGACTTACACCCCTTTCTTTAACATTTGGCTGGTATTTTCTTTTTCTCTACTCAATTTTTCCTCTCCCCCATTCTTCAACATAGGGGATATTTTTAGAATTTGGAGGATTTAATCTCTCAGCCAGCAGGAAGGGAGAGGCTGCTTTAAACAAATGCAAAGGGGGCCTTTGAGGCAGGTGGAGAAAAAAAACCACCACCAAAGCTTTGAAAGGCAAATTCCTCTGAGTAGCAAAAGCACTGATAGCTGGTTTCCTCCTGAGAGAGAAACACTGTCTTACAGATATTGCCATCAGAAGGGTGTCAACTAAGAAACTAAATAACGTCACCTTAGCATGCTGCTTTCATTTGGTCCACAGAAGGAATCTGATAATGATTGTCCTGGCCTACTATCTAACTGGAGGCACACTCTCAACCGTACTTAGCCCTCAAATATTTAGCAAGAATTTTTTTTTTTTTTTTAGACAGAGCCTTACTCTGTCATCCTCAGTAGAGCTCACAGCAACCTCCAACTCCTGGGCTTAAGCGATTCTCTTGCCTCAGCCTCCCAAGTAGAGCAGGAATGGCTTTTCAAATGACCTCTGGGAATAGCAAAGAAAAATATTTCAGAGCACATTTTGATGAAGAAAAGTAGAGGAAGGGTCTAAACAGGTTATCACAAACTCAAATATCTATAGGAGTAACAAGGTAAATTTGACTAGAAGTGAGGTAAGAGGAAAAGGTAAGAACTTTGGAAAGCACAGATGGTAAGCCCTTCCTGTGGTTATTAAATTTGAAAAACTACACATTATAGTCAAGCCAAAGTAGATGAGCCTGTGAATAAGTGGGTCCTTCTGCAGACCCTTATCTAAAGTTTCTGAAGAAATGCATGCTCAGGAGAATATGCAGGAGCAGGAAGAAAACAAGGAAAATGAGAGGCATCTATATTTTGCTTCAAGCAACATTAGGGAAAATCCCACTTAATTACCTATGGAATTAAATTTCTGGGCACCACCTAAAGGGGAGAAGTAGTCACACCAAATATCTTGTCAGGTGCTTTCTTGGCTTAGAGATTAGTTGGCCCACACATTCACCCAAAACTCTTATAATAAACTCTAGCACTTCTTCTGTTGCCTTAAGCCCAAACCACTACCATCTCATCTTTAGCATCAAATTCTGTTTCCTCAACAACTCATAGCAACAAAGGTATTCTTACTCTGAAGTTAGTGTACCATCATTGACTTGACCTGAACTCCGTGCGATAGGTCTAAAGAGTAAAGTCTATCAAGTTTCTTACGAATTAACCACCATCAAGTCTTCTCCTGAACATAACTCCTAGATTTCTGAGATTTCAGGAAGAACAAAGGTCTTAAGTTAATGGAGCTAATCATAGTAATGTAGAGATAAATATTTTAAATTTGTGATTACTGAATCCAAAATAAGGTTTTCTAAAATTAGAAACTGAAACATACAAATCTTTAGGAGATGATACATACTGTACTTGTCACTGAATACTCAATAAATACTCATACCATATAATGTACTCATTTTGGAAGCAGTACTGCTCTGGATGATACAATATTAAAGTTACTCTTATGTATTTTGCAGCAGGTTTAGATGCTTTTCGACAATTTCTACAATCTGAGTTTAGTGAAGAAAACGTTGAGTTCTGGCTTGCCTGTGAAGACTTCAAGAAAACAGAAAATGCGGAAAAGATTGCTTCTAAAGCCAAGATGATTTACACAGAATTCATTGAAGCAGACGCACCTAAAGAGGTGAGTGAACTACTTCAGCATCGTAGTGAATACTCATCCCGTTTGAAAACAAGACGTTCATGTCAAGGGAAATGAAGTCATCACTATGTGTTCAAAGAGAAAAGTCAGTAGCTTCAAATAGATCCTGAAAATGATCCTCTGTCTCTCACTGATTCAGAAAAAAAATTTTATAAAATATTTTTCAACACCTACTCTGGGATAGATAGGACCAATATTTCTGTCTCTGTGACACATATTCGAGATTTTGAAAAGTAGTTGTCTAATATCTCATGTCGTCCTGATAAAAATTTTCCTTAGAAAACGCTGTTGGATTTCCAGTGCAGTTTCTTTTCTTTTCCTTTCTAAACCATGGAGTAAGAGAAGGTCAATGGGGGTAGAATTCCTAATTATTAAAAACAATAATATGTGTGTGGGCGGGGGGAACACCTGCTGACCACTAGTATAAATTTTTCATTTTTAATATTTTAGAGTTCTACCTTATGGCATATAATAATGTCTTACTTTTCAAAAAGGGGTTATCTTTCCTTTATTTCTTTGATGATGAAATTGAGCCAAAGACATGAAGCCTCATAACTCCTGCTGTAAAATTGGGGAACTAGACAGGGCCTAAGGGGAAAGCTGCAATGACTCTGATCATAGCCCCCCCCGAAGGGTTTGACTTATGGAACATTTCATCGGTATTTGGTTTAATTTCCAGGACTAAAACCATGATCATTTTCACACACTCTTAATTTTCACTGTAAAGTTTAAGCAAATTATATTTTGAAACTGCTTTGGATTCCTTGCCGACTATATCACATACTCAATGAGTTTTAATGACTAAGTAGCAAGGAAACAGGAAGCTCCATTAACCTGCTCGTACCAAAAATGAACTACTAGCGGTGGTCATCTTTCCTGCAGCACTGAAACACTAAAACCCTTGTAAGTGACGGTTACCATATGTTCTAATCCCAAACATGGGTTCTTGGGATGCGAAGGATAGTTGTACTAATGGGGACAAGTATAGACTAGATAAAATACAAACACCTTCAGGAAAACGAGGATGTCAGTTACCATATGCATAGTTGAGGTTTTAGATGGACGTTAATTACGGCAGCGTAGTCCAGGGTAACCTTAACAGTTACATAAGCCAGGGGAGCATGGCCTGGGATTCATAGTAGGGTTAAAAAGAATTTTAACTCTGGAGATATTTCCACATTTATTTCCAAGTTACCATATAAAAATCAATAAATAATTCTGGAAGATTGAAAATGTACTGTGTAATTTTGTCAAGTTGATTCATATGTCATTCCCTAAAATACTTTCAAATTAACTCCAAAGATATTCTATTGGTTATATTTGTTTATTATATTTTAAAACTGCCAGATTTTTCAGTTTAAAAGCCAGATTTTTTTTCCTTCTTTATGAATCCAATTAATTAATAGTGATTGCCTTTGGATAACATTCTCAACATTATTTATGAAAATTCTTCTAATAAGATATATAATTTTTTGCTGATAGCTAAATTCAAAGTTGAAAAATAAATTATCAGTTTTGACAAAGTACTCTTATTTATTTTTCTAAGCTTTCCTTCTAAAATAAATGTATATAGTAAAAATTTGACTACATAGTATAGTTACTGGTTTAGGATACCAACTTTTACCACTGTTTATAATTTGTCCATCTAATTAATTTTGACACTAGATAATAAAATTAAATATATGGTTGATTTGCAAGTAATAAATTATACTATCCTTTACAGTGTCTGAAAATGCTATTATCAGAAATGACAAAATTAATTAAAAACAAGAAGCATAAATATTATACTCTGTATATATATTTGAAATAATCATTTTCTTTTCTATAAAATCATTAATTGTCCCCAGTTCAAATTATTAAAGGGCATTTGCCTGTTATATTTTATACCACTTACGGTCGTTAAGGTATTTCTCTAAAGATCATCAGTTAAATACAATACTGCGGTTGGCATGTTTACTAATTAAACTGATTGTTTGTCTATCCCCTCAGGGAGGTCACAAAGTGGAAGGAGGAATTGGCATATAATATAATGAAACCAGTCAAATACATAATAGGTGATACATTAACAAAACCACTTTCAAAGTTCTTTGTTAGCATGGTGGAAAAGAATGATTAAGTCTACTTGGAAAGTTGAGGGTTTGATTTTGCATGTGAGAAAACCAGGCTGTGAACAACAAGTCATATTTTATGAAGAGAGCAAATGAAGAAAGAATATTTCAGACTGAGAGCACATGCATATAGCACTGATGTATAAAGCTGCCTAGCACTTTCCAGAAATTGCAAGCATTTTGATATTGCTAATGTGAGCAGAGGAGTGGGGGATGAGGTTGAATAGGTAGGCAGCAATGGTGATAAAGAAATGATAGGAAGCATTCTAGATTTATCTAGTAGGCAGAGTGGACAAGACTAGGTGATGTATTTGATATGTAGGTTGGCAAATACAATGATTTTCATAAGTAGAAAACTAATCCAAGAATGAGATTCATATGAGAATATTCTCTGTTTGTCTATATTCCTTTATATTTATACAACTGACTCTTATATAGAATGTAAAGTATAACCAGTTTCCATGATAGGAAAATCCTAAAATAAAGAACAATGACAAGGTCATGTTATCCAAATGTCTATTAAATCCCATTTACTTTCTTTTTAATTTCTTGTATCTTTATTTTCTCATGTATAAAATTTTTAGCATGACTTAATTATTTTTAATTGATATAATTTATAATTAGACTATATTAAACTTACTAAGTGATCCCTGTCTATAAATGGATAGTACTAATGGTTGTCAATGTCCTATCCTAATAGGCAAAGGCTACACACAAGAATTGAACTTTCAGTTCTCTAGGAAAGATGATGACCATTTCAGCCATACTGTATGCCCTCTCCTTTATAGTACTATTACCTTATATCTGGTTCCTAAATTAGTAAAGAGTTAGTATGATATAGCAGAAAATCTAAAGTTTGGAGATTCCTAGACATGGATTGAAATCCCGGCCCCTAACTTGTGTAATCTTATGGTAAAATATTTCATCTTTCTTTGCCTCAGTTTCTTTATCTAAAAAAAAACAAAACAAAACAAAACAAAATAACACATCTATCTAGGACAGAGAATGATAAATGAGATATTATGTCTAGGGTTTCTTAAAAACTACAGAACCGTTTTCAGGAAATTTTCATGCCTTTCTTTAAATGAGTTTCTATAAATGCTAATGAATCTGCCTGAAAACAACCATTAGCTAACTTTTAAGCAGATTTGACACCAAGAAACTTTGAAATATTTAACAGAAGTATAAATGTGAGCACATATAAAAACATACCAACAAATTACCACATTTAGATAAAAAGGGTTACTACTGTTTAGAGCTATACCTAGATGGGTTCAAGAGAAAATACTGCAGAAAAAAAAAAAAATTACATGATCCAGATATTTTGAGCAAGTGATTTAAAAAATGAGAAAATTACTAGACAAGCTATATATTCTTTAATTTGAACCATTCATAATATTTGGTAAGTTTAAATAAAAGATTTCTTAGCTTTGAGAAAATGTTTATCTTAGAAAATTGTTAAATAATATTTATTCAGCCAAGAATTTGGCATAGTTTATCAAAGAAATATTTTTAATATAATTATATCATCATTTTCTTAATATTAAAAAGAGAGTTGGTCATAAGAGGATGGAAAACATAAAAGGGAAATTTTTTATGTTGATTTTCATCTTTGAAATAGGAAAATAGTTTCAAATCATACCACAAAGTAATGTTTAAAACTTACATAAATTCAAAGTATATTCTCACCAATCCAGGAACTACACTGGTAGTTTCCCAAGCCAAAAGACAATTCAAAATGTTTAATCCTTAAATTTATTTCTTAAATATGAGGATACTATAACTCATAAAACAAAGATGGAATCATAATCAGAAAGGAGAATATATTTTGATAAGTCTGTACAGGGCACTTGTTAATATTTGTGTTTGGTTTCTTGTATTTTTAATGTAAGACACTGTTATTAGTGGATTCATATTTAATTTCACATCAGTATGTGGTTTTTATTCTGTGCCTACAGTTTATTTCCTTATAAGATAAAATTCCTCTATGGAAAGGAAGCTTACTCTAGACAGGAAAACAGGTGAGAAGCACATTAGTATAGCCCAATATGGTGATGTATTAATACAAGGCAGCTGTCAATAGGAAAATGTTAAGAAATAAAATACAAAGAACCCATGATGTGGTTCAAAAGAACTTTTCATTCCAATTAGGTGAGATATAGAATTTATATAAAATGGAACTCAACAAATGATAAAGTGCAAAAAAAAAAAAAAGAAAAAACAGGATGAAATTATTTGTATTATACCTTGAAGGATATAGTGATTAAACATTAGTCGTGAGAAAGCATATTCAAATAAGGTCTTTATTTTAAATAAGGTGTGTTTTAAACTGAGTCTTGAGGGAAGAAATAAATATATGAATTGCTGTTAGGAAAAAAATTCATAAAAATAGGTATCTAGAGGCATTTCCTGATGTTGCTGTAATGTCAATTTGTATTCTCCATTTTATATTCACTTTTTTTTACATTTTTAAATGCCACTTTCTCAGAGTTGGTATTATTTTGGGTCACTACTGCTAGTCAACAGTGCCCCCCAACTAAAGAATCATCTTTAGATAGAAAAAGTTTGCTTATTTAATCCTTTTCTAACTTTTGGGTTGTTAATCAATACTTTAATATATACGATCTACTAAGCATTATATTCTTGCAGATAAGAAAAAAAAAGAGTCATGACCCCTGAATAGCTAAAGCTGGCTATCTCGGTGGGAAAACTCCAGTTACAAAAATAACTATAATAAACTTTGATGAGTGTCATGATAGGAAAATAAAAGGTGACGAGGTAGCACGCAACAGAAAAATCCAGGTGTAGAGGATCTGGGTGTCTGTCTCACAAGAAGTAATTAATAAGCTTTTGACCAGAAATTTGAGCACAGAGAGAGGAAGAGGGAAGGATGAGAGAGGAAGTGGACAAAGAGCCCAGCAAAGGACTGTCCAGGGCCTAGAAGACCAGCCCAGAAGTGAACACAGCCTGGTACTGGGTGTCTTGGAGCATAAATTGATGCAACTACACTTTCTTGAACCCAGAACTTTCATTCTAGAACTTTCATTTCCAAATTTTTATTTATTCCATCTTAAAGAGATCTCTTTAAAAAAAAAAATGAAAGAGAGGAAACAGAAGGAGGAAGGGCGGGAAAGAGAGAAGAAAAGCCAGCTAAAGAAACTGCAAATAATACCTCCACAGAGCTTGTCCATGCCCTGTCTCACTTAGCCATCAAGCTTACCATCTTAGGGAGGCATTGCAATCATCCACCTTTTCCAGATGAAAAATGAACTGAGCTTCATAAATAAAATGATGAGCCCTGTCATCACTAAAATCTATAGGGAGGGAGGTCTTCAGCCTATGCATTTAGATTTCAGATTTCTTTCTCTAGACCAACTACTTACTTTAAGTGTTTAGGAAATTTGATGTTTATGAACATCAAGTAGAAGCATTAAGTTATCTAGTCAGATACCATCTATCTTTCTATCAAAAGCTTTATTTTTCCTCTTATAGTCTTTCTAATTTGGGTAACTTCTTAAACAATGAAGCCCAGATTCAACTATGGCATTAGGAAGATAAAAGTGTCAGGAGTATTTCCTCTAATAATCTGCAATATCATTCTGTCCTTCAAAAAATAATTCCTGTGTTTCAACTCAAAGGCAAAAAGCTTAGGTATTCCTGTCAACTTTCTTGTGACCCTTTATCTTTGGATCAGCTTGTTATAATTGGTGAAGGAAACCAGTCTGACTTGCTTTCAGCCTCTCCAGCTACAGTGTCTGTACATCTATTATTAGGAAACTGCGCATGTTACAATTTTACGTGTGTAATCTTTATAATCATCACAGAAATTGGAGAGGCATCTTGTTTCTATGTAATTCTGTCTTTGCTTTGACTACTTGTCTAATTAATCAAGTTGGTTTTAAATTCTATTCCTTTCATTTGTCTTGCCCAGTTTACACTGTTCACACTACCTCCCAAATGGTGTCACCTGTATCAAGAGCTAATGACAACAAAAGAATATAGTCTTGTGCAGGGATGGATTCCTTCTGATCATAACAAACACCTTTTCTCAACTTTAACAGCCACCTTTGCAGATACGTTTTGGGATATTCATTCCCCTATAATGATGCCAAAAATGAAGTAATACTTGAAGTGTTGGTGGTGATTAAACAGACTTATGTAACCAAAAACATGATTATAGGTGGATTTAATTTGAATAGTAATTTTTAAGCTCTGTTGTGAATGAGGTCTAAAATGCTGCCTGCTCCATTTTTTTTTTCCTAAAGCTTTTTACTGATGCATGCACACACCCTTTGCATAATGAGAGTCTCTGGCTATACTATACATTCTGAATGAGGAAAGGCTATCTAATTTGAATGTGAGAGCACAGTTGAAAACTTTTCATTCAAATTATGTAAAAATGTATAAAGCACAGTTTAAGGTCACAAGAGAGCCAACAGGTACACTTTAAAATGTATTCTTCATGCTAAAATAAATTGTTGAAAGCCAAAAGAATTTACAGCTACTGGTATAGAAAAAAAACGAAATGTGTCTTGTGTAACTTTCAGTTAACAAAAATCAAATGAGTATTATAATATCCTGGATTTTTATAATACAACAGTTTTGAAACAACTACTAAAAACACCATTCAGAAAATAGTCATTTTAATGCAGTAGATTGTTGTTCAATTTAAGTTGTGTCAAAGCCTTTGCAAAATTGACAGGATTGAAAAGCCTCTAAACAGTAGTGATGCCATCTCAGCTGTCATGTCATAAGAATCACAACCCTGTGTCTCATCTTCTGACATAGGCAGTACAGTGGTGTCAGATAGTGAACGTAATTTATGACTTTAAATAACCAAATAAAGCATAATGTTTCTCAAAGTCTGAAATTAGAGAATCGATACAATCAAAATATTTAACTCTGTTTATTTCATTAATTGTTATAACATTCAACCCATTCTCTGGACCTAATAGTTTAAGATGCTGAGTGAAGTCAAAATTCCTCTATAGCCCCAGGTTAACTCAGGAATGCCTCAGATCAGGCCCTCAGAAAGTCTTTGTTTCTAGAGGTTCACCTCCTGACAGGTTTTCACCCTCAGTATACTTCAAGCTCAATATCACGTCTGTGTAATTGGTAAGATAGAAATGTATCCAGGTATCTCCTGGTAGAATACAACCAAAATGACACTGGGTTGAGTGCACAGTTGGGGGTGCAGTTCACAGACACGACTCCAGGAGTGACTCTATTAAACTATTTATATGTGCTATTAATCTATTAAAGTATATGTGCACATATACATATTACTATTTCTGTAATTTCAAGGGAGTCAAGAAGAATAGGTAAATCATTCTTGGTAGCCATTTCCATATGTCACCAGAATTGACTTCTAAGGAGTATTTAATAAAACTTTTCACTCCCTCTTAATGGAAACATCCTTGATGGGGTTCTAGGACGGGATTTCCTTCTCCCTTATTGACTGCTCTTTAAGAATTTCTTTTGCTATTCCCACCCATGCATAAGTGAGAGGAGTCACTCCTTACTTGTTTTCTGCTTATTATACTCAATCTCCTAATGATCTCTTCTAATGCTTTAAAGGGGCCTTTCAGACGTACTAATTCAAATCTGATTCCTGAATTCTTGCTCAAAACTTACTTCTTCCAAAGTTCTATCTCAATGACAATGCTGTTTTTCCTTTTTTTCTAGCTAAATAATTTGCAGTCATCCCTGGATTCTTCTATTTCTCTGATATGTTATACCCCATATCCATTTCTTCAATACTTTCTGTCACACTTAACTTTAGAATATGTCTAAAATCTAGCCATCCTTAAATATTTTCTCCCTGGCCTGAGATCATATTTAGTCACAAGTTCCATCTATCCCACTTTCTAAATAGCTTTAAAATCTTTGCACTTTCCTTTATGCCCTGTGACATTATCCAACCCAAGACAATCTATTGTCCACCCGACCTTCTGGAATGGTTTCCTAATTTTTCTTCCCTTTATCCATATCTAATTATTACACCATATGGGAACCTGTCACAGATTTGTTTTCCAATATGTATTCATATTAGTCCTTTACTTAAAATTCTTATTTCCCTCAGAATAAATAAAAAATTCCTAAACAAGACCTGTAGCATCCTGTATGATCTGACCCCTTCATCCCGCCCCAATTTGTCTTTCAAATTCATCTCAAATTTACTGCACTTCTTTCAGTTTATCCTCTCATGTGCAAATCCCCTCTTGAATATTTCATATTCAAAATAAAACTTCAAAAATGATATTTATATTTCTTCTCTTTCATAAAGATTTTTTTCAAGACACGTATTTTTCCTTTGAGTTTCTTTACAAATTCTGTCTTCCTGATTGACTTTTTACTTTTTTCTTACATATACATGTGTTTATTAGGTTTCCACTTTTTGCTTTCACAAAATTAAAAAGGCTTAAAATTTAATAATTATAACAATGTTTAAGAAAGGACGAGAATGGCTCGGTGCCTGTGGCTCAATCGGCTAAGGAGCCAGCCACATATACCTAAGGTGGCTGGTTCGAATCCCCAGCCCGGGCCCGCCAAACAACAATGATGGCTGCAACCAAAAAATGGCCGGGCGCTGTGGCGGGTGCCTGTGGTCCCAGCTACTTGGGAGGCAGAGGCAGGTGACTCGCTTGAGCCCAGGAGTTGGAGGTTGCTATGAGCTGTGATGCCATGGCACTCTACCCAGGGGGATAGCTTGAGACTCCGTCTCAAAAAAAAAAAAAAAAAAGAAAGGACGAGAAATGAAAACCTCATAAAGAATGAAGATAAATACATTCAGAAAAGAAATCAGACAATTGCTGCATTGAAATATAAGCAATAATAATAATAATGCAAAGAAAGTACCATTCACATTGTCAAATAAGAGTTTGTCTATTATAGAATGCTTTGACTCTGAGGTTCAGTATGGAGTCATCAGTTAGCTTCTTCTTATTTTTTTTTTCCAAAGTCTCAAAAAAAATAGACAACTAATATTTATAAATAAAAGTAAAAGATAATTTCAAAAAACAGATCATGCCAAATCTTATAGACAATATTGATTGACTTTTTAACTTCATCATCATCTTCAAATATTAGCATAGTTTCTAACTATATACTCACAAATATTCCAAATAAAAGAATTCAAAAATTTACTATAAATAAAATAGTTTTTTCATTTATGCTAGCCTTTTTCCCCAAAATGATATTATGCAACTTATAGCCATGTACCTGTGTGATGTTTGGCATAAAGTAGCCATAAAATGACTCAGTGCATCTGTAGCAATAATCAGTAAAAAATAACATTATTTACAGTTAAAATGATCAGTTTCAAATATCCTTATGATTATTGTGGAGTTGGTGTTATTGCTCAAAATATTTGCTATAGGCTAAAGCAAAGTCAGGAAGAAAAAAAAAGCCTGAAAAGAAAGTCTGTCTTGGGCATTTTTTCCATGTTTCTTGGCCATTAGTCTATTTATTTTGGAGAAGTTTCTGCTCATGTCTTTTGCCCATGTTTTTAGGCTTTTTTTTTTCTTGCTCAGGTTTGTGAGTTCTTCAAAGGTTCTTGTTATCAGCCCTTTATCAGAGGTATAGAATGCAAATATTTTCTCCGATCCTCTAGTTTGTCTCTTCCCTTTGTTGACTATTTCCTTGGCTGTGCAGAAGCTTTTTAATTTAATCATGTCCCATTTGTTAATTTTGTTGTTGCTGTGAGTACATCTGTGCCTTCTTTATAAATCTTTGCCCAGGCACATG